>JAAAKL020006374.1:0-18092 GCA_010016065.2 Carybdea cf. marsupialis auct. non (Linnaeus, 1758)
CCGTGTGGTGGGGGTCCAGGACCCCCACTTTTTTGCAAGTAAAAGTGTTAATATTGTGTTTTTACAGCGTTGTAATACAGGGTTAGAGTAAGAAGTGATCTTGCCCCCCCCCCCCCCACTTTCAAAACCGTTTCGCGGGCCCTGATTACTTATAGCTAAATCAGTTAATAAAAAATCACGCCGTTGGTTTTTTTTATAACGTGCATGGATCAATTAAGTCCAGATTTTCCGTTAATGGTGGACAACTGCCACAGTACTTTTTCTTTTAAGTTCACAAATTTTTATTCTAAGTAGTTTATCTGTATAATAAAATAATAATTTTGAGGATATTGAAGCTGCTCATGCATACCGAAACCAGGCATTGGTGCACCAATTTGATATGAAATCCCAAGATGGCAGTTTCCTATTCCGATCGGCTTTACTTTAAATGGTTGCAACCACATTCCACCCATATCAAAGCTTAATTCCAGTTCCCCAGAAATCGATAAACTGATGGCACCTATAAAAAAGAAGTATAAAACAATGATCAATTTACTACGTCGTGAGCACGAGCGTGCAACTATTGCTAGCATCTGAATTCCGATAAAACTCGACAAGATTACGAACTGCTTAAGATCGCTATTTTGTTTTTAACTCAATTCGAGACTTTCATAAGCCTTAGTAGTATCAGCTTTCTAGGTTTGCTTCATAAACGAAGTGATAAAATGGATTACACTACAAGCTAGATTCAAACCCAAAATTACTAAATTACATGCTAATAAATTGGGTACTGTATGCGGAGGGAAAGTTTGATGTCACGATTTTGGAAACGTTTGAATTATGGAAAAAATACTCAATTTTCATATTGCCCTATTAGTGAGAACGTCAATGGTCAAAATTGAAAGTAATGCCTTTTCCCATCACTGAGATATCAGCTTTCAAAGTTTAAATCTCTCTAACAAAACCTTGTTATTTCGTGCTGGATCCTAACGTAACGATCCAAGGAAAATTAAGAGAGTTTTGACCAGAGATTTTTAGATTCAAATGCCTCTAGTTTAAACACTATATTCACTACAGGTTTGATATTTTGAAAAACAGCCTATCATAGGTTTGCATTTAGATATCTGGAGTAAAATCGTCCTATTTCCAAAACTTTTGATTTGTGACGTCATCACCTTCCCTCCGCATTAATAAACTGGAATTTTAAGCGGTAGTAAATAAAGGAGAATGTCAATAAGGCCCGGCCCTCTTAAGTAGGATAAAATTGGTGTGCATAATGACTTTTTCAATTTCAAATAATATTATGTCAATTATATTTATGTAAACCTTTAATGATGTAGATCTAAATCCTGTGTCTCTTTTAAGAAGTATATTCAAAGGTACACGTTTTCAAAAGGGAGACAAAAGTTGGATTGCATTGCAAATTACATATACTTCAAAGCAACAGAATGCAGGCATAAAAAACTGCATATAGCTTATTAGCGGGATTCCCTGAACAAATCGGTTCAAATAAGAACTATTTATTACAAGGGGCATCACGTAAAGCATATTTGATCCCAGCTGCCTTGATTCCAGCCTTGATTATGGTTTGACCAACTTCCAAGCATAGATGTTTTTTTACACACAGAATTATGGAAGAGTTCGTCATAGCTGCAAAAAAAAGAGTTTAGAATGTTGCTCCTAGAGGTTACCCTGGTGGCATCAAACTCCAGACTAACTCTTATTTTAACATGCTATTTCCTTTTGATAGTGTTACCTGTTAATTTATGAAATAACATGCTAATGAATCATGCGCATGCTAATTAATCACCATTGATCAAATTTAGACGAGACACTCATTGATGTTTGATAAATCTCCGCAGAGGACAAACCAACTTCAGATATATTAACACAGAGTTTTAAAATTGATATAAATGCCATCTCTACAGAAACGGAAATTAAGTAAGGCAAGCTAGAAAGCAATGATGCTTTATTTTCTATATTTTTATGCTATCATTCGCCTCATCTTATTTTGGAAGAGAGCAAAGCTGCATATCCTATAAAATGTTGTCAGTTTCATTTCGTAAAAAATTTAAATTTAAATTTAAAAATATAATCATTAAGTAACTCTAACAATTCTTACTATTTTGTATTCTGAGTAGTGTCAGATGAAAAATTAAAGCTTTTCAGTACCAAAATGTTTTCACTTTTTCGAGCAGATTTACACGTTATTATACTTCATAGAAAGGTTCCCGCGCTCCATAGCAACATAGTTTATCAGAGCGCAATAGTAATGAGAAGATAGTATAAACAATTTTGTTCATAAATTGGAAATGAAAGGTTCTATAGGTTGTAAAGTAAGTTGGTGATTTGAAAAATTTTGAAAACAATTTCATCCGTATACTTTTCTACTGAATGTACTCTTCTTACTAGATCTGTCATTGCCAAGCATCAGACGAAAACACATTTGTAATCTTGCTGTGAGGAACCAAAGCAGACTACAATAATAGATTTTTGCTAGCTGATCAACCGAGGCCTCTATTCCTACAGATGAAGTCTAGGACAATGAAAAATCCTATCTCGACCGTTAAAGGAGGCTGGATTTCAGAAGAAGTGGCGAGTCACTCAAAAAAGCATTTTACAGTAGCACTTTACATAAATAAATCATAGGTTATCGAATCCGTAAAATACCAGCGGTAAGTTGTTTTGCTAACTTGAAATTGTCTGACTCGACTTTTTCCAATTTTAAAAATCTGATATGTGGAAGGAGAAATTGTGTCCATATAATATGAAACGGTCATATATCAGATACTAACATGAAACTACCTTGACTTAAACATATCTCCATTTTGTGACAATAAATTTAATTTTCTGTTTCGAATTACAGAGTACAATGACAATCATAAAATTATTTAGCCTCCATTGGGAATTGAAGAAAACTCAACCTACCATAAAATTTAAGTTCCTTAATGTTGGCTTCGGGATTTTGATAGTGAAGTTCACAACTCAGTTCAATTAAGGAATCTTTGCCGTCTATCACAATTTTCAATTCCACCTTTGCTAGTGTCAGCCTATTAGGTATTAACGTGAAAGATCCTTCGACAGCAGCAGTGAATTCTACTAACCAACCAAGTTCTTTCTTTTCAATTCTTCCTCCGATTGAAAAAGAGGCAGTCTTTCCTATCTGTAACGTGAAAAAAAAGTCATTTTAGACAATATAATCCATGGGGAAAGACATGAGGGGTCTCCTTCGACGATGATGCAGTTATTATGTTGTGCACTCCCATTTGCAGGGGCTAAGGCAGTTCCCATATACAAGGAACGTGTTTGGAGCAAAGAGCACTTTAAGAGCGGATGTCCTCCGTTACGTCACTAATGAACATTCATGAGTTTAAGGCCTGCCCCTCTTAAACTAAAGGAAAGAAAATTATCCACTAGGCCACGGCAGCTCATGGTTCTCCCTCTATGCTGGGTAATAATATGTGAAGAATAGATCGGATGCAAGGAAGTAGGAGATTTATAGACAATATGTTAAGCATGATCATAGGAGTAACGACAGGGGGGGGGGGGGGGTAGGGAGTCCAGCTTCTATAAATGTCTAAGTTACTTTATGATTTTTGCTGTGTTCGTTTAAAGCGACATTTTGTATACTAAAATCTTTCTTAACGCCCCCCTCCCCGACAATTATTTCCTGTTGATTACGCCACCGCATAGCTGTATAAAGTCAGGCTTCACAGGCAAAACAAGAATATAAATACGTTTATATCTAGAGGCCTTAAATCGCTCTATATTATTCTAGGGGTTAATATACAAAACTTGTATTTGAAGGAGAAAGCAGGGGAGCAATAAAACAAAATGAAAACAAAGTTAAATAATACTGTTTGGATGGAGACCTGATTGTAATTTCTATGACTTTGGAAAAATATACGTCCAAATGAAAATGTGAAACATTAATCACATACAATATTTCATCAGCGATAGAAGGGACCTTCACATTAACGGAAGACAGCTTTGCATAGGAATACAACTTTTGCATTTGATTTACTGACTAAATTCTCAATCATCACAAACATATTCGATTCTTCTTCACTAGAATATATTCTTGATGAAACACCATAAACTAGGATCAATACTCTTACTAATACTCTTGACTGTCTGATTTCTGGTCGGTACAGCGATGGAGATTTTAGTGAAGACGTCTGTTAATCCAAAGACATTTTTTTTGTATCAGTCGAAGGCTCCAACTTTGTGAAGACCATGACTAGCAGTTCAAGGAGTATTGTAGTCAGACTCCAAAGAGATGTTTTAACAGTGTAACCGATTGTCAGGTTTGTGATCCACAAATAAGGTTGTTTGTTGGGCTTTTTTAGCTTTACCGGCTTGTTTATTTTGAAATATACAAGAAAAAAGAGTGATAACGTCGAAGTCGAAGCTCTAGAGTACAAACAGCTATTCTAATTTAGGAATCTAAGGCACCTATATTTATAGTGAAGGACAGCCAGATCATGAGTTAGGCTCACGATGACCTGGTGTAGGCCATAGCCAATAACATCCACTCTACATGAGCTTGCATGAATCTCATGACTATGTGAATGGCACATGATGCCTAGATGACAATAGATGAGCAATCCACATGATGTATCCTCGAGCATCAGGAGATAAACATACAAGCATCAAGTACCCTTACGACATTCCTCTACACAGTACCTAATTAGAATTTGTTTATGGTTACACTAGGCAGTTATGGGCCCTTGGCCACCTCAAATCTCCTGCAGTTATTCACATACTCTTTTGCATCACTTTTCATTTTTGGCCAGCAGCACCTTTAAAGAATCAATTGTTCAGTAAGGTCAGCTCCTTCATGTCCAAATTTGTAATGTGTTTGAATAAGGATGTCATGTTACAGATAATGAAGCAACAGTAGCGCATTAACTTCTTGACATCAATTGTTTTCCTTTACAAGGCTTCATTTCTCAGAACAAAGCGGTTCCATTGGCGTAACAGATGGCGGACCTTTCAGGATTCACTGGTCCAGTAATGCCATAGATGATTGAAAGCTGGGTCCTCATGTGGCCACTGTCTGATCTGCATAAGATCCCACAATAGCATTGATGTGGCTACGGTAAGTTCTGCATCCTTTGAAATCTGAATGGCATGCAGACTAACTTTTGTTTTCTGTGAAGGTTTACATGATGTTCCACCAGAGATTCATGGGAAGTTCTGAGGTGTCTACAGCTGTTTCAAGGATTGTAGTGATGTCAGCTTCCTCGATGTGTTCTTGATTTTGTTTTTGTCTGCTTAGGGCATCAACATCTGATTTGTTCTTGCAAGAACAATACTTTATTGTGAGCAAAACCAGGCACTAAGTGGTAATAATTAGAGGCGAAACCCAAAAATAACCTCAGTCTCACGCCGAGGCCAGTTTGAAATAGTACATATCTTGTGTGGGTTAGTTTTCACTCCATCAACAGAGACCAGGTATCTAAGGAATTTGACCTTTGGCTTGAAAAAAATGATACTTAGCTGTGTTTATCTTTGGGCTATGTTCCGCGAGCTGCTTGTCAACGTGCTTGAAGCGTTCTAAATGTTCCTGCACTGTAGATGGAATTAAGATGATTTGATCCTGATAAATCAATAGCTTACTAAAGATGTTATCTCTGAAAAGGTTGCTGGCTCTCTTGTAAGACCAAAGGCAATCCTGTTAAACTGGAACAGTTCCATGGGTGTGGTAAATTCTGTCTTATTTCTGTCACTTGAGTCCACTTCAACTTGGTCATATGTCGAGACCAATCCTCTTGTGCTAAAGAATTTAGCCCAAGAAAGAGCATCTAAGGATTTTTCAGTCCTCGATAGTTGGTATGCATCATGTCTTGTTTTGGGATCCAGCTGCCTGTAGTCTACACAGAGACGAAGTTCTTTACTCTTCTTCCTTACTAGTACAACGAGCGAGGCATAGTTACTGTGATGTTGTGTCCTGATTCCCTTGTCCAGTAATTTTGCAAATGATGGTTCACCTACTGTATCTGGTGTTGGCGAATTCATCTCTGCTACACTTTATTGCCATCTGCAGTTGAAATCTTGTGTTGCATTGAAGGTGTGCATCCAAAACTTTCACCATCCTTCAGGAGGACATAATGATGAATAGTTTTCTTTGCCTACTTTTCTGCCTTTTTGAACAAGGGATGTTTTAAAGCTAACACTTTCTGACGGTTCTTGCATGGTACAGTACGATTCACTCTTCGACTCTTATCCTATCTGCAACATTGCATTGTTTCCTTACAAATCCAATTCCACGCTATCAAGTGGGGTTTGCTCCACAACCAGAAATATTGTTTTTTAGGTTTTGTTACCTGAACATACTACTTGTCTTTTTATGCTTACACTAGGGTGCGTGCAACTTGCACGTGGTTAGTGGTAGGTTTGCTAAGGAACTCCATAATTCCAAAACCTTCCAGGAAGGGCCAGAAAGTCTGATGTCTGTGTAAGGTCGGTGGCGCAGCAAAGTGTGATAGGAAGACACGGCACAAGTTGTGGTTAGTTTTCTGCACCGTTCCAGAAATATATTTAATAACAAAAGCTATCACAATATTACGTTGGTGATGACTGAATTCTAAGGACAAATCTCAACAAACTAGCAGATCCGGTAACGATGCTGTCATTGACGTGTTGTAGTTACGTGAGTCATACAACTGATTGTACCAGACTAAGACAACTGCATATATGCGATACAAGGAATTCGGGATTTATCAAAAAGGTAAGCTTCTTGTTCTATCTTAGGAATAGTCCCTAGGCCAAAATTTGTTATGATGCTGAATACTGCAATGAGATGACCGGCGATGTTTACGTGACAACGTCATAGCCATTGTGTACGTCATTGTTGCGAGCGATTACACAGTTTCCCAAAGGTATAACTAAGTATGTATCTATTTAATGTTAATCATTCGTAATCAACTATTTTGACACTGTCCTTTAAAATCATAGTGGGGGGCTTCAAGTAACTTGCCGACTTTCGTTGCAGATGTTGCTCAACAACCTCACATCTGCACTTGACTGAGCAGGAACACAAATCCTTTAAGGCTACCTTCTCACAGCCTGTCTTGACCAGCTCATTTTCTCTGGTGTTGTCGGACTTTAACAGTTCTCTAAATCTGAGGAGTTTTGCCAGCACATTGGTAACTATCAGTCCCTTAGGGGTTTTTTTATTCTTGGCATCCTTGTCTTTTAGTCAAGGACAAAGAAACATCAATTCTTTAGTGTTACTCCTTCCACACTAATATCCAGGGAAATAAATCCTAAGTAATGTCCATTCCATTTTCAGTCTTTAAGTAAAGCATTACTCGCACATTTGCCAATGTAACTGTTACGACAGGGAAATGAGCTGTCCTGACAACCTTCCTTTTTTTCTTATTCCAACTGAGCGTGACGATCTCCTAACCTTCCAACTATTTGTTTGGATGTTCGTCATCATTCTTCTAGTTCGTCTTGTTGCCGTTTCCTTATAGTAATATTTCTTCTTCGACGTTAAGCTGTCCGGAAGCTATCCCACTCCTGACACCAAATTTAAGGTTAGCGAGAGACTAGACAAGATCTGAGGTATAGCTCTGCAAAGGAATTCAAGTTTTGTTTATGGTCGACTAACAAAAGTCATTATGGTCACAAAAACGCTAGATTAAAAATTATGAAATAACACGCTATCGAGTGACTCGGTCACTTTTCTTATATTTGACTCTTTTAGATATCTTTGCAAACCGTTTTATTCGTTTTGAAATTGACGTATTGAATGAGGAATTACATTGAGGGTATCAGACTATAGCAGATGATTTTTATTTCAAAAGAGGGTGTCCATCAATTACCATGTGTTTAATATCTCAAGAGATATAAAGAGATTTTGGCCAAAATGATTATTCGACTTACTAAACAATTTTATGCGGCACTCTAACTGACTAAGAAAATACAAAATCTGTTCTGGATATTTCATAGAAGAAGCCTGTTCATTTGACAAGGGTGATAATCTCATTCAGGAAATATTTGTTTATAGATATTAGGTTATTTTTAGATCTTGAGAATATGGTCAATTCTGGCAAATTAAGCTTCGACACACTCAACTGTTTGTGTTGTAGAAATTTAATTGCTAGTTCTACCGAATGTTAAGAAAGAAGACTAGCATCATCAAATGCAAATCGGCCAAACGGTTAATTGTTACACCCCTATTTTATTATACTTGGATGTATGATCAGAAATGTCATAGAATGTCACCGTAGTATGAGGCATTCATTATACTTAAGGGCTCTTTTTGATAAAAGGTTCAACTTAATCTTAACACGGGAGGTTAATGCTTGCTGAAAGGTTGTTGAAAGGCATCGTAATCCAACATGGAGATGAGAGACATGCCGTAAGAGTATTAAATTACTCATTAATGAATCTGGCAAATCGTGGTATTTAGACAGACTAGGACGAAGCTACTACTGACTTCACTAATACATGTCTTTTCATTAAACAACGTAAAAAAGGTAGTTTTTTACTTCAATTAAATGTTTGCATTAAATGTTAAATGAGAAGCATATGCAAGAGTGTAAGAGGGATAATCAGCAAGTTTAAGAATGACAACACAAGCCTTCCAAGTTAATTACTTACCTTCTCCTGCATGAATTTACAAAGTGGATCTTCTTTGCAGTCTTCTGGAATTGTAAACTTTGCGTTAAAACTCAATCCTGAAATTTAAAAAAAGAATACAATGTATAAACTGGAAAAGCATAGGAAACATAAAAATTTTTATGAACAGAAAAAGGATTTGCTAGAATGTGTGCATTTGTTTTTGACATTAAACCACGTTCAGATGTTTTTATGGCTTATTCCCTCTATGGCAGTCATTTTGTTCTCACCTTGAAGGGGTTGACCGCTATTTAGGGTCATGCATTCTTCAAAAGTTTGTTACCTTCAGTGATTGCAGTTATATTGGCAGAATACAATAAATGGTCACAAAATATGAAGATGTACTGAAGCAAGGTTGAGAATCAGGCCAAAATTTATTGATAATATTTCAATTCCTGCGTTTTCATGGTTGATGAATGAGTAAATTAATGTTTATATGAAGTTTTGCATTAAATTGAGATCGTTTGATCATTAATGTATGTAAATGCAATGTAATAAATAGTCCAAAAGTTATTACTGAACTTAAAATAATTCTTGAAAGAGTGTAAAACTCATCCTTGTTTGCTAAACGTTTCCATTGGATGGCCACATACATTGCGAGCTAACTTGCAATGATCAATCCTAGTTTAAACAATTCTATTTTCCACAGAAATTTGTGGCAGTAGCAAAGATACCACCTAAAACTTGGTTGAAATAACTCAGTCAGCCAATGAGTTGTGTTTAGGGGACATTGATGGTATGTGCCGGGGAAGAAATCCCGGTCTTTCAGAACCAAGTGCTTAAACGTTCTGTGACACTATCAAGCGTTTAATATGTTTAAATTTATCACTGAGGCAGAGATATTGGCTCTTTCTATATATCTTTTAGTGGTTACTGAATTACTGAGGGGGTGGAGTGGTAGTAACTAGTTATTCATGCTCAGACTTTGGCATATTTTATTGATTGGCAAAGGTGTACTTAGTTTAAGATAAAATCCTAGATGTACGTAAGTTAAAGAAAAGAATAAAAGTTAATAAATCAGTGAACTAAATTAAATCATACATTATGCTATTATTTCTGCTACTATGCCTTCAATACGTAACCCACTAGGCCCCAAACGTATATAGAAATATGAATGTGTTGTTTATTTTTTCAGTGTTTCAAAATAGTCAAGCAGGGTCGGTAACCTCATCAAACTAAGTAAAATGCAGGTCAAAAATGCATATTGTTCTCTTATGCATCATTCATGCCGACGGGTGTTAGTAACAAATCTATTTTTGTGCGCACTTTCACTTTTTTCTGACGTGAAAACCTTTGTTAAATTAAAAGAAATTAAAGGCAAGTAATAAATATCTTCCTTCACATTCCACTGGCATCTCTCTACAATTTTTACTTTTTGCATATCAAGGAATGTCCATACTTCGTTATATCCAGGTACAGCCTCAGTTCAGTGATATGAGAAGGGGCGTAAGTATCAGAAGTTTGCCATTGACAAAAGGCAAGGCTTTTGAGTACGTTTTTACCTATGTATTCATGAAGTCAGCGTTTCGGTATACGTATAGTAACAGTACACAAAGCACATGAAGATACACAATTTTCCTGACGTTACGCTATTATCTTTTTCAAAACATCGAAACAACAAGGACATTGTTTATTTTCATGTGTTTATTAGTTGTGCGGTAAATCAGTAGAAGTAGACCTAGTCAGTTCGTCGTAGAATTCAATCACAGAATCTTCTTCTGCTACAGTGGTTGTGCTATGAGATTTTCCTTAATATTTGCGATGACGGTTCTTGGATTGAGATTCTGTTTAGAGATTTTGTTGCGCGAGATTGAGGAGGACACCAGCACCTCCTACCGATGCATTAATATCGTACTTCGTAGCAGATGTAGTGATCAGAGACCAGCCTTTTCCAAAGTCTTGGTACTTTAACTTTATTTCGTCTCGCAAAATTCTGTGTTCTTGTATACACAATTTATCAATCTGGTGAACAGTTTCATTTGCTATAAGGTCTTGTATATTTGAATTGCGGTGCTCAAAGTGCGTACACTAGTTAGTTAACAAGAACAGGTTTATTTGAATTTTAACAATTTTGATTTTGATTCTCTAGGTGATTTTTTGGACTCCTCCAGAGATTATGTGACATTCAGAGGCGTATTCTCCAGATGTGCTAGGCGTGCGGCGCACGCTCATTAATATAGAACCAAATGTATTTGTAAGTTCTTTAAATATTTGTTGATCTCTTCATTACAGCAAATCCAAGTGTAGTAAAATGTTAAACAAGTTGCTTTTCTCCACATTTGGTAAGTTTGGTATAATTTTTTTCAAACCCAAAGGTCACTCAATATCCCCATCTCACTGTTCTGGCACAAGTCTGCGTAGGAATAACACGTCAAGTTGCTCCTCTGTGCTGCAGTCTCTGTACACCTTCTGTCGATGCAAGGAGTGCTACGACGCCCACCCTCATTAAAAACAATAGAATCGTAGGGAGGCAGTACGACTTTGGTACCAATATCTGCAGTCGAAAAAGGTCCCAAGTTGTGCTGTCGAAAAAGAGCACGCGTTGGCTGAAAACAGAAATGGAATAACTCAACCCAGACGGGGGAATATTCCATTTCTTAAGGATTGGGCAACCTTTTATGGTGATGTTATTTCTAACTTTATTGGCAAAGATAGATGGATAGATTTGCAGTGAATTTAGCCTTTCCAAGACAAAACAGTACTTCTACAGATTTACCTGGCATGATAAAGGAATTGTGTCCAAACTATTTTTGTAGCACGCCTGGTCCAAATTGATACCCTACGCCACTAATGACAGTGCTAGAACTCGCTCCCTGTTTACCGCACGAATAGTGATGCGGGATGAATGAAGGATAGATTGTGTTAACATAATAATCTTTAATGGCTTTTCCTACTTAACGTACCAGTCAATACAAGAGCTAAAGCTAATATATCAATATAAAAACAAAGCCAGTTTCATAACTAAGTGACAAACATTCACGGACTCATTACCATCGACTCAGCATTTGTCTACTAGCCCTCCACCCCATATTCCCGGGCATCTTAAAATACCCATCCAGAGTAGAATGAATAAGTCTCCCTTTACTCATAATAAGATCTCATCTCTAATCAAAGTTTACCTTTGTCAAACTCCTCCAGGTCAGCCAAATCAGTGTTTTCAAATTTTGTTTCGTTGTCGTAAACGTTGCTAAAGATCATATCTACAAACAAGAAAAACAAAAGATTTACTAATGTGTGATAAGGAAAAACAGATAAAACATATTTATAAAATATTCATCAGTGGTAAGACGAATGTATTTCTCTGAGCATTTAAGTAATTGCATCTTATGACACACTAACAGATATTTAAATCACTGGAGAAGGACTTTGACCCATTTGCAATTAAAAATGTTTTTATAAATGTCAATACGTTTTTAAGTGATATCCGTGAGAAATAAGTGCTGAAAATAGAGTACGGATCTGGCCTCTTAAAATGCTATTGGTCTCGCCCAGCGGTGTCTATACTTCATATCCTTGGTATTGTTGTTATAGTTGTAACATAGGAAACTTTACTGCAATCAGATTTTATGATGACGTGTATGTCTTGGGCATTCAGCAGGGGGCAAATTGTCGTTAACCTAGAGTAGACAATAATATGTCATCAAACAAGGACGCAGGACAAACAATTGCGTTGAAGGGTCAAAAACTAATCTTATTTTATCCATACGTCTGAAATAAAAAGTAGCATAAAGTTTTGAGGTGGTTTTGGAAGCCTTCCGTAGAGTAAATTAAACCTCAAAACATTGATTATAGATTTATGTTTTTCGGCCTTCATGGCTGTATGAATACGTACAGTCCCGCTATTCCTGAATATGTATTTGTTTCTAATGATTTCATCTTGCTAAAACTACGTGACTGAGTTAACTTGATTGAATCCGTTCAGTCATGGTCTAAGCTTATTCCGTAGAAAACCAATGCAATACTAACTCTTTGTTGGTGTACATTGTAAATTGTAAATTGTTTGGATGTTGGCTAGGTATGACTTCATTGAACTAAACCCCCCAAAAAAACAAATTTCCCTTAATATGAGTAATTAAATGTTTCATTGTCTTACAACACGTCATGTCCGGAAGCCAATTAAAATGAAGTAATGGTTTCCCGCAGATGTCCTCTAGCAACTTTGGCAGCTTCACTTCTCTCAATACCATACCAAACACCTCTGCGTCTGTTTCTTCCTGTTTGTACATCATCAATTCGCAATGGAGATTATCAAATCCGAATAGTATAGGGTTGCCGATGACACTTTTGTACCCAAAATGACAAGAAATGAGAAATAAATATGAGATAAAACATTACATATAAATCCTACCACAACATAATCTGAGCTTGATAAGCATTAGGATTATCAAAATGATTAAAATGGGTAAAATTATAATTACGAATTGTTTAAAAATGGTCTAGAAAGATGTTTCTACTGACAAAAGATTCCAAAGAGGAATATTATTCAACCTCGTTAAAACTTGACTTTCAACTCTCAGCATGGTCCTACGCTGCATAACGTCAAGTAAAAGAGCATACAAAGTCTCCAGTGAAGTAATACAAATCAATGTTAAAATATATTGACGTCCTGAGAAGATGAGACTCTATTTTACGACCCGTAAATATTGCATTATGTTTTTAGATTAGAAGCTTCCTTTTTGATATTTAAATGTCATTGCTAACGATGAAATCTGTTTTGTTTTGCCTGGCCTTCAATCAATCAATTCTTCATTCTACTACTTTTCTTTTCCCCATAACAAACGTCTCCTTCGCCTAAATATCATATAATTTTTATCTACTTGATGTTCTTCTAAATTGTCGATGTTCTGCGTGGTGCTTTATCAGTTATCAACTTCAGCACATGAGCACTTTTCGATACTAGGCTTGCTTTCTCTCCCCTTAACTAAGGCTCAGATCTTAACACTAACGCTGCCTCAACACCAAAATCGGTTTTCAAAACCGTTTTACCCAAAACCGCTTTACAGCAAACGGTTCAGACTGAGAAACTTTTTATGCTATTTGCCCAAGACAAGATGGCGGATGAAAGCTGCGGACTAACTGTGCTCTTTGTCTTACTTCTCCAAATTTACCGTCAGACCTCTGAATATGTCCAGATTGTACCACGTGTACTGCTCGATGCTATTTTTTCAAGTCAAAAAGCATAAAGGCTCTTTGAATTTAGTTTCCTGCGTGAATGGAATGGATAGAAAGAACGGCCGAAGTTTTACTTTTAATTCTAGGGGGAAGTGATGCAACTTATTTGCCTCGGCTGTGCAAATTATCAACCTCCTCTGCGCAATGACGTAAAAGGCAAGTATTAATGGCATTTCTTAGTTTCTGGGAAACATCTTAGACTGAAAACTTCAATGTCCAAGTTTTAATTGATGCAAAATCTGATCTCTGTCTTAAAACGGTATTGAAGCCTACTCCTTAACGGTTATGTAACATCTTACTCAGCCTGAACAGTCTTGAACTTTGGAACTGTACTCAAAACCGTTTTAAGCCTTGGTGTGCATGCATCTTAATAGACTGTGCACTAGCATTCCTATTTTAGAAGCAGGACGCCACTATTTAAGAAGCCTTCAAGGTCTCCTCTCTGGCTCATGTTTCCTTTTTTAAAATTTTTCCGAACTCAGATGGTTACAACAAAGTTACAGCATTTTTTTTCAAGAACAGATAAACGGGCCATACGTTTTGCTTCAAACATATTCTTGTTCTTAAATTCAAAATTTTGTAAGTATTGACAACCAGATCATGATATTCAGCTGAAGTGAGTTAAGGTCATGTGATCGGTGACTTTTGATATCACGCATTCGCATAAAGAGGTAAAATACTAGCTCTGGTCATACTGAATATGCGATGGCATCAATAATATGCTCACGTATTAACCTAAAGTTAGGGAGTACATTTTACTACTTTCTCTCTTGTTTTGAAAATTCTGTTGATTTGCATGTATATTTAAAGTGACATGAGGAGCAAACCAAGGAAAAACATTGTAGCCTTTCAATCTTCGTAAAGTGAATTCTGTTAGCTTTTCAGTTGTATCCGTAAGTTGAAAGGGTATTATTGTCACAGTAAACAAGTAGCACTACGTATATCAGAGAATGTTTTAACTAATACGCAATAAGATGTAAAAGCTTAGTAAAAACTTATAAAAGGTATAAAAGTCTCACGTTAAAGCCTTTTCGCCAACAAATGTCCAGACGATCTTGGCTCCTTTAATTCCAAAATTTTTCAAAGGTGGGAAAATGCCCATTACATTGTAAAGTGGATTATCACCCGTTATTTTCTTCACATCTGTCATCATCAAACTGTCCATTTCTGCTGTCACTGTGTAATCTTCAGCTTTCTTCTCAAGTGTTACCTTAACATCTACGTCTCCAAGTTTCACTGATGCTGTCCCGCTAAATTTCCATTTCCATTGGTCATCATCCTCATCCTTTGCATGCTCCACTTCAAGCTGCATTCCACTAACTTGGAATTTTCCACCAGCTAGTGAAATATTGCGGTTGATGGCGCAAACGATTGTGATATGACCTCCTAAAGACATTATAACATCTTTTATTTCCACTAAAGAGTTGTCAGGCAAAATTTGTGAGGGTCTCACTGGGACTGTCTCTGGTGCAGCACATGACATGATACTGTCCATATCAGCTTGGAATTTAGAAGGGAATTTGTACTGAAGACCTTTTGACTTGATCAGTACCGTCAATAGAACTTGTTCTGGAATTTCAGATATTTTAAGATTGGCACTACAATTTTGTAAGTTTTCTTTCAGTGGTACAATACAGTCCACACTGACTCCTTGATCAATTTCGAAGACATCATTTGGCTCAATGTAAGGAGCCATCAACTTTGTCAGTGCTGGATCATCAATGGAAATCATATTTGACTGAGAGATCTTAAGTAGGTATTGTTGCCTCAACTTCCGTAGAATCACCAAATCATTTATATGACCTTTGTACGTGAGAAATCTCTTCAACGTCGTATAGATGTTGTAAGTTGAAGGAATCGCGCTGACGATTGCTCCTTTTGGTGTACTGGCATAGTGCTTGTCCATAATGGCATATATGGTAGCCTCGGTAAAGGCTTCAGAATGCTGAAGGTTGGCCTTAGCAACCACTTGCAATGTAGCAGCTTTGTTAACTTCTTCACTTTCGATTAGAAAAATTCCTCTTATTTCTGGACTTTTAAGTACAACGTTCTCAAAAGGTCCCATATTGAACGGAATGCCTTCATATGAGATTTCTTTGATGATTATGCCACATAGCTGGAAGTAATCTTTTAATTTGACTTCGCCAATATTTATAGAGAAGGAAAACTTCTCTTCATTTGATTTCTTGCTAATATCTATTTTGGCTGTGTGTCCTATAATATCAATGTCACCCTTCATTACTATTTTAAGATCTTTCAAAGATAAACTGCTATCTTCGGTTCCCATGGTAACAGACAAATCTACTTTTGTCAGAACAAAAAATGAAGGGTTGTTAAGCCTGATGGCGCCTTTTGATGTTGCTGTGAGGGTTAAAACTTTCGTTCCCTTATTTAATGTAGCCCCATTGAATAAATACGCGTCAGGGTTGATGAATTCGGAGCTTGCAGATCGAACATTCAAATCTTCCGATAAAGTATCTATCATTAATTTCAGCGATGGTTTAGTTGCACAGTTTTCGTCTGATGCTTGTACACTAACTAAATCTTGATTTGGAGTTAATGTCAGCTTACATGAAGGACTGAGCTCTATTTCTGTTGCTTGAGAAGCCGTATTTAGATCATTCAATGTTATTGCGCTGCGTTTTGTAACTATGAATGAAAAAAAAAGAATCTCTTAAGACTACGCCAAGAAAAAAGTGATTGTGGATAGAAGTAGAATTAGAAATAGATAGAAGTTCTTTGCAAAGCTTCAACTATTTACCCTGTTGTTTTCCTTCCAAACACAGCACCACCTTCACTTTTTAACTTATTATCTGTGGTTTTCAATAATCTAACCACTTATTTGATTAAATGCACAATTTCCTTTGGAAACTTGCTGTCACAAGGCAAGGCATTTTTTGGAAATCAGTGATTAAGTCAAGCCATAATTTTGACGAGCACCCCCTAATGGATGGAATAAATACAAAAATTCTACTTCAAAAAATCTTAATCCTCAAATAATACTTTTCGTTCTACTTTAGTGTCCAGACAACTGTTACCCTTATCCTTGAAAATTATCCAACAATGAATTGATACTTGCCAAGCCATCTATCATAGTACTTAACTAATTCCAATAACTGCATATTTCAACTTCTACTATCTCAAAAGTTTGTACCTAGGTATTTGGCTATTTGAGCACCCGAACACTGAATTTAAATGAAAAAAATATTGTAAAGTTTCTCGATGATATTTCTACAGTATCTTCCAAAGATTGTTACGATTCTTTTATTTGTATGGTCAGTAACAACATTCCTACGTGCATTCCACTTCATTTGAAAATGACAGGAAATTATTCCAATTTTGATTGAAGCTAATCCACTTTGTTCTAGTTGTATGCTTAAGATTCTGTAAAAAGGTTACCTAATAAGTTTGAGGTATTCTGTGCAGTCGTTGTATGTGTTGTTGACCACCAAGACATGAAACCCTACCCCTTGAATATGCCATTTCTCATAAATTATCTGGAAGTAGTGTGACTTTGTTGTACAGGTTTATGTCATAGTTTTTAGGTTGTTATAAAGTAGCTTAAATAGCTTCGTTCAAGTAAGCTCTTTGCGCCTTTGCCCTCTTGTAGTTTGGACCAAAACAAAGACACGCTGGCGAAAGGAGCTGGGAGGACATAGGCGTCAGGTGTGGTCCAGGGTTGCAAGGAAAAGAATCAAATAAAAGACATGGAGAGAGGGGTTTCTCAATGGGAGAGAAATACACCGATTTGGAATTGAATATAAATGAAGTAATATCGGTTGCATTATATTGACAGTTTTTGCGTTTGAAATTTGAGAGTTGAAATCATTTGAATATTTATTTTATAAATCTTTGCAGCAATGGCAATTAGGTGTCAACGTAAAATGTCCTGTCCACAATGTCTTCAAGCAGTAGTTTATTGTATGTTTACATATCTAGGAATTGTTAAGACAACTGTTTTAAAGATGAAAAAGAGTGTATCGGTGACATGTGCATCGGTTACTTCGCTTTCAGTTTCCAATATTTAACCCCAATTTATGCGCCAAGGTAAATAGTGAAAACATTTAAAGACAAGAAGTAACGGAGAAACTGGAGCGCATCAATGACGACACACGTCATAACTAGGTACTCTTTTTTCGCTGGCGTTTACACGGATACGGATGCAAAATTGACATGCGTTTAGACGAGATCGGATCCATTTGGATCCGCTAGAAAGCGCATGCGTGGAAATAGTTTTAAAATTGGGCGGGAAGAGTAGATCTGGTGAATTTGTTTGATTTGTAATCTGATACTTCTTTAAGGAGAAGAGC
>JAAAKL020006375.1:0-18091 GCA_010016065.2 Carybdea cf. marsupialis auct. non (Linnaeus, 1758)
TCACTAGTATGGCTATAATTTTGAAGATTTATAATTCACTAGTATGGCTATAATTTTGAAGATTTATAATTCACTAGTATGGCTATAATTTTGAAGATTTATAATTCACTAGTATGGCTATAATTTTGAAGATTTATAATTCACTAGTATGGCTATAATTTTGAAGATTTATAATTCACTAGCTACGAATGGCTGATACTCACACTTTCGTCTGTTGCCAGAGTCCTCATTCAAAGATGTCGGGGCCATATCAGGAATACTCAGCGCAGAAAGTGGTACTGATGGCAATGGCCTGTTGAGGGCATCTACAAATAAGACCCACAGGGGAGTTAGTTACAAAACTTTCCTTACGTGCGCATTCAAAAAGGGAGAGTGAAGCCCTAGACATGTGCACCATGTAACGCAAGCTTACTATTCGACTTAGACCAACGATTTCAACCTTTCGATGGCAAAGCGCAATTTCGATTGCAAATCCCGCCAGGACATCATATACGAAAGTGCTGCAAATTCTTCTTGCGAAACCCTCGATTAAAGGCATCTACGTTCCGCAATTTTACATATTTGCGTTAATCACATAATGTCTATTTTAAAATTTTTGTGTCATTTAATACTTCATCCGAAACAACTAACGATCTCTCATGGTGAACGGGCGTCCCAAGGCATAGAGGCTCAAATTACGTGTCCTGGCGATGAAAAAACTGAAGATCGATCTTTGTCCATGATTACTTTTGAGATGCATGTAATACAATAAATCTACATTTCTAACAAAATACCAACAGAACTCCAAGGGCGTATGTGACATCATTTTCAATCCTAACAAGTGCTCATCCCGTTTGGAAGTAAACATAACTAAGGCACAGTAAACATTTTACCTCTTAAAAATATGGAATTCTTACAAAATTGATTTGTAAAGCTTTTCTTATAAATCAATACCAACCCTAGGATTGCCATGATTCCCTATTTTTAGAAATTTTGCTTTCTAATATTATGTTAGCCATCGTTACAAAAATTTCTCGGAGACCAAGCAAATATTTCAATATAAAAACTCTGAACAGCATTTCATCTTTCTTTAGACCTCCTTGAAGCTTTTCGAAATCCTTGCCATAAATAATACGGGTCGGTCAGAACCCTAAATATGACCCCTCGCCCGCAGTAAAACTTGTTGTTTTAAGACAATAATGGGAGCCTACATGCAAGCAAATCACTTCATGAATGGTTCGACATTGGTATCAAATAGTAAGGTACACATACAACGCGCTACAAATTGTCAAACAAGAAACCAACAGGAAGTTTTCACCTACCAGCCACTGCCTTTTTTAACCCCTCTAGAGTTATGTTCCTCTCTGTCTTTTCCATCAATTCTTTATCTCTATCTGCCATGACCTGTGTCTCGCCTGAGGATGCAACTAATCGGCAATCTGCGGAGGAGGCATTCGATGTTCCAGTCACGGTATTGCTTTTCTTGGTTCCATTGCTCCACACTCCAAGTGACCTCAAAAAACCCCTTGCTACTTTACTCTGATCAAATGCTGGATACTCCTCACCCAAAAGACTTTCGTACCCAGACTGTTCTTCCAACGTCAACAGGTCCATTAAAGCTCGTTCTTCGGGATCTTCTACATCTAAATTAAGGTCTGCAGTTGAAGCAGTAGACCCGAGGTTATCCATTGAGCCACAGTTTGAGCCACTATCAGAGTACGTAATTTCTAATTCACATTCATCTAGATTCCAGGCGTGTGAGGCAGGGTGGCCATGAACATCGTCCACGTCATTCATGACAGCGTCTTCGAGTTCGTGGATGTCATGTAAGTTTAGACCTGGCAGGAATGAATAGTGCATACAACTAATATTTTTTTATTTTTCTGGTGGCATAGCCGATTTCGAGCATAGCCTATTGCCCGGCCAGAGAGAGAAAATCTACAGACGTGGGCTCCCATTACCTCCCCCCCCCCCCCAACGATAGTCTTTATATTGGGAGAGGCGGGATTCGAACCCACAACCTCTGACATGTGAGTTCGACTCCTTAACCACTAGACCACGGCGGCTCTTGCATAGCATACGACTACAGGTATCACAATATACGAGGTTTTTCATCTCATGATTCAAGAAAAGAGATCGCTGGACACGGTAACAACAAGAGAGATTAGGGATCTATTACGCAGGTTTTATTCTATGAAACAAGTTATACCAGCCATTTAACTACTACTACAAATTACTTCAATTACAGCTGGTACAATAAACCGATAGCACAAAAAAGACGAAACCGAACCAATTTTAGCGCATTGTATTATTGTGGAACTAACACAATTCATATCATTACAGAGGGTAGCTATCACTTCGAAGCTACAATCAACGTGGTGCCTACAGCATCTTTTTGGTAAACAGCGTAATTGCCAGTAGAAGAAACGGTATGAAATGTGAAGAATTAAGTGTTTGTAAAAACTCAGTAAATCGCGAAAACAAGGAAAGAAGCCCTAAAAACCAGGATGAGTGGACACATCCTTAGATATTTTATGCGAATATGACGGAGGCAAAAATTACTGATATCACGTATGACAACGTAATGTGGGTCAGAGGACTATGGTTTCATATTTATGCCACATGTAATAAAACACTGGTACTGATTTAAACTGGCCTAAGGCTATGGTTCGCTTCTACGTTCTGCCATCGTATCCCTTGGGAAGACAATGAAAGATTGCAAGAGACCTCTAGCATTGAAATGTACGTAAGTCAGCCAAATCACATAGGGACTCGATAACTATGCTGCGGGTGAACAGAACATCAATAAAGGCCTCAGCTGTAAAATAGCGATTTCATAGAGACGGTAACACATACAAATCAGACTGATCCTGTCTTCCTTTCAACTAGAATACGAGCTTCCTTACCACCATCTGGCTGTGCCCCTGTGAGCTCTGTTGTATCCCCATGAGGGTCCTGGTTTCCCTCCAATTCGCTATCCCCTTCCCCATCGTCCTCGATCAAGCCATCATTGAGATGAGTCTTACTATCCACCTCCTGTTCTTCAAGCTCGGAGTCTTCTTCAGCCACATCGCCATCAAGATCATCTTCGTCATCATCATCATTATTCCCCGATGTATCACTGCCATCATCAGCCACCGTCGAATTGGACTCTCCTGACTGTTCGTTTGCAAATGTACCCTCTTGAATATCGCGTTCCTCCTGGTCAGCTTCTCCTACAGCAAGTAACAACGAAATGAAACACACTACCTGTACGCATCCCTTTATAATTAGAATGCCTTCATATAAAACTAGTTTTGAAGACATTCAAACGTAGGAATTAAGTACTTAATCAAGGCACCAGTCAATATCCTTTTATTCATAGTAAAACATGTTATGATAGGCACCTCTGGGACCGAGGTAACGTGGCCACCACAGCCGGGTATCAACTTCAGCACGGCACACTAAGGAAATGTTGATTCTTAGGCCTAGTTCGAACGCCAACCTTAAATGTAGCAGGACATCTTTTCACGTAAAGAATGGCAGCTTAAAGGCCAACTAAATGAGAAAAAGCGTCTACTGCTTCAAGTCTTTTTAAAGCCACCGCTGGTATCACTTGTAGGTCATGTGAATAATTTTAATTTAGTTCACGAGTTTTTTCTATACGCTTTACTATGCTAGCGTGATAAGAACGATCTTGACGAGATATAACATGATTATCATGGAAATTTAATTGTTGATGAACTATATTGACAACCTTTGTTGACTGTTGACACTTATATGTGCACAGATTTTCCTGATTTCCGTTTCTAGCAGATTTGAGTACGTGGTTGTATATATGTTCATGTCAACAGATGTCGTGTTACGAATCGATATCATATCCAAGCATTGAAACAAGCTAATACCCTTAGAGTAAATAGTTACCCTATATAAACTGTTGACAGCTCTGTAACCAACCGGTAAAAGTATTGATGTTCACCTAGGTAAGGTATTCAAGTAGCTTGACAAACCTAGGCAATTTTCAGGTGGGCAAAATATATTTCATGGGAGCCATTGCCCCTACGACCTCCTGCTACAGCCCTGACTGTTGCATACAAACTTTACCAATACCGCCCCATTATTGAGCAGACTCACCTAGTTGTTTTCGCTTTTAAAATGGCATGTAGTATGCTACATGTAAAACGAATTAAGGTTGATCCAGATGCACCTGATCTTTAGTTGATTTAGAATCCATTCTTTGTGTTCTCAATTTCATAACGAAGGCCTTACAACACACATCCTATTGCAATGAAGTAAACATAACTGAAAAGAACCGTAAGTTGATTAACCGATTGCGGAAATCACAGGTAATGAAAATTGCATCGTTACCTGCTGGTAATTCCAGATCCACAGCAACACAACGCGGCTTCCTCAGTGGTTTGTGCTTGCTACCTCTATTGTACCTCCGCGTCATGGATTTTCGACTAGTGATATTATTTGGTGTATCTCCATCACTCTGATTATCAAGAGGTTGCTCCACCAAAGACAAAATGCTATCTGTATTGCGAAAATAAATACGAACACTGAATCACTCACCAAGATATGCAGTGCTAATGTTGGGTCTACACACTGCCCAATTGAAATGTCCTTGAATAAATACAGTCTCCCCACTATTACAGGACCCCCCCTTCAGTAACATCTGAGTTCCTGCATTACCGTTTGGCGTAAGGTTCTCAACTTAACTAAAATAAGGTATAAAAAATTACCAGAGAAATATACAATGTATCACCAATGGGGTTCGAACCCCCTGACCTTCGCTTCTGCGGCGTGACCAACTGACCCATGATGCTAACAAAGCGTAGTTCTCTAGCTACCACATTGGAGACCATCTCTCTTCGCTATGCTTCCATTGTGTGTAATGGTATGAGCTTCATTTTTCCCTTTCCAATTTGACTCTTGCTAAAATTGCTTAGAATGTACCTTTGTATGTCTTTTACGGAGCAGCAGTGCTACATGTGAGAAGCAACATGGGGTTAGATACAACTGACCTTCGTTGTGATCTACGTTCCATCAATGATGATGTCTTCCTCTCAAATAACGTCCCACGCGAACAGGGTACAGTTTAATATCATTTAGAAGCCAAATTGCGAACGTACCTCCCCAAGAAACAACAACTTACTCTACACTTACCTGAGCAATTTAATGCCAATGCATGCGAACCGAGGGATACTGATGGATTAATGGCTGCTGTGTAATTGCGAGACAGTTCGATGGCTAATCGCTGAAAGTGGAAAGCAGAACACAACGTAAACGAAACAGGAATTAGTCTTCTCAATCTCAATCTGTCTATCTCAATTACAAACACAAGAAAAAATGTCAAGAAACGTCATAATCATGCAACCAATCGCATTTCAACTGTTTTTTAGTGGTTTTGACAAGACACTGTGTAAAGTCGTCTTATCGGCTTCTCTAACGTGCGAAAGCATACATATTATTTACCTAAAGGTTATCTGGGGTATGTTGGTTATGTTAATTGAAACTTACGATGCACCGCTTACTTGATCCTTTGACCTTCCATTGCCGTTTAGACAGCATTCATCAAAGTCAGGTGCCAAATTATTCTAGTTTCCGTACTGTTTGGCAAATTGATGCTTGCTTAACATTTGAGTAGCCCCTTATGAATATCATAACAGTAGGTATACACACACGCTTGCAAAGAACATACGGTTTCATAACAAACCATGGACAAGTCCTATATTCCACGTTGTACAGCGTGCTATGTCGGCCAAACACATCGTCATATGCAGACTCATCTCAAAGAGCATGTGCAAACTAATGACCCAGTGAAGATTCAAGTGTAAGATGTCACAGTGGTAAATTACCACTACCGACAATAATGTTGATACTCTCAGATCTCCAACATGGATGCAGAGCTACTTGATGGCGCTCAAAGCTCTATATGTCCGAAACCTCTGGCCATCCATAGGCACCAAGGAGGATACTGAAGCGGGAACTGGCGGTGTAGTTAATTCATGTTAATCTTTTTTTCATTCCTGTACATATAATATTTATAACAACTATTACTTGAAACTGTTTTTGTGCTTTTCCAGATTCTATTGTCTCTTGATGGGTGTAACACAAAGATTCACTGAATATTTATTTTACAAGATGCTTAATACCTTACCTCCTTTAAGTCATTGATTTGTTGGATATAGTGTTGTTGAGAACTTTCTAGTTGGTTAATGTGCCTAAAAGAAAGATTAATGGTCAGTTAATTCAATTCCGAAATTCCAACTGAAATTCATAAGGACAATTTAGGATGCAATTATGGCACATTATCATTTTCAAGCATGGTAACTTACTTACAAGAAGCTGGAAAGTTGAATAGGATTCAACAACCAAATCTATAGCAATAAATTCCTCTCAAGAAAATCATTAATGCTCTTAAGCAAATACCTTCAATAATTGCTTCAAAGCAAAGCCACGAGGTATCGCAATACCCTCCTTACGTCCTAGTCAGACAACGGCTTGAAAGGCAGGGCAGAAATACAATTGAAAAGGGTCTGCGATGCGATGTCACGTTTAATAGGCATACTCTGTGAAACACTTCTAAAAAATGCGATCTTTGAGCCGCACAAGACTGCGAGAAGACATTGCCGTTTGATCATGCGTACTAATGATTCAAGGTAATCTTTCACAATAACCAGTATGTTTATGAATGACATCATGTACGAGAATGAGGAAAAGGGCGTATACTTAAACATTTATGTAAAACTTAATAGCATGTGTGATTGCAATAATAAGAAAGCCGAGTAAGATCCTGCATCATTAAACTACTAATTCGATTCATAACTAGTGATATCAATGAACATTAATCCGTACAGAATTTTTTAAAAAATTTTTTAATTTACTCTCACTCTGCCAAATTTAATCAGGTTACCTTGTATTTTGTGCAAAGCAAAGTCTTAAACAGGGCTCGAAACTTCCATACTCACCACTGCTGGTCTCTGCATTTTTGATAATAGGTTGGCGCTCTAACTTGAAATCGTAAAATTAATGTATCACTCTGTAGATTCAAGTACCCCTCGCTTGCCTGTCGTACAGAAGAGAATAATAGAGAAATAACATATAGAGCCACAGGGAAGAATGTTACCCTCTATACTACAAATCCAGTGACATACAGTGAATACTGAGGTTCGTGACATAAAGCGCACAACCCAATACTGCGAAGCACTACAAAGATAGAAGCTTTCGCAACTGTAATACATTGGAAATCCAATACTAGTAACTGGTTTAGTAGGCTATCAAACAGTCTAAAATATTATAGCATCTATTGTTTATTATACGGCATAAACGGTTACCAATATGGTAAGGATGTCTCCATCCATTTTACATGTTGTAGCAAGGTACGTTTCTCCCTCACTTACCAGCAAGTCTGATCGGAAGGAGTGGTTACATCCCTCACCTACCAGTAAGTCTAATCGAAAGAAGGAGTTATATCCCTCGCTTACCAGTAAGTCTAATCGAAAGAAGGGGTTATATTCCTCACTGACCATTAAGTCTAATAGAAAGAAGGGGTTATATTCTTCACTTATCAGTAATTCTAATCGGAAGAAGGGGTTATATTCCTCACTGAGCAGTAAGTCTAATCGAAAGAAGGGGTTATATTCCTCACTAATCAGTAATTTTAATCGGAAGAAGGGGTTATATTCCTCATTTACTAGTAAGTTTAATCGAAAGAAGGGGTTACATACCTCACTTACCAGTATGTCTAATGGAAAGAAGGGGTTATATCCCTCACTTATCATTAATTCTAATCGAAAGAAGGGGTTATATCCCTCACTTACAAGTTAGTCTAATCGAAGGAAGGGGTTATATCCCTCACTTACCAGTAAGTCTAATCGGAAGAAGCGGTTATATGCCTCACTTACCAGTAAGACCAATCGGAAGAAGCGGTTATATACCTCACTTACCAGTAAGTCTAATCGGAAGAAGCGGTTATATCTCTCACTTACCAGTAAGTCTAATTGGAAGAAGCGGTTATATGCCTCACTTACTAGTAAGTCTAATCGGAAGAAGCGGTTATATCTCTCACTTTCCAGTAAGTCTAATCGGAAGAAGCGGTTATATCTCTCACTTATCAGTAAGTCTAATTGAAAGAAGGGGTTATATCCCTCACTTACCAGTAAGTCTAATCGGAAGAAGCGGTTATATCCCTCACTTACCAGTAAGTCTAATCGGAAGAAGCGGTTATATCCCCAGCATTCACCAACCTCGAAATCCGACGCTATTTAAAGGAAAGTATATTGGAATGGTATGAAAAATCTTCTACTGTAGAAGTCAAGAGCATTCCGCATAAAAAGCTACTCATACAATAACGGTTAACTGCTTCATTTAATGAATGGATCCAGAAATAGATACTCACTGAATCAAATGCCTTTATCGTAAAACGTGTAACTTCCTAAAATATATGGAAATTCTAAACGTAGAGCAAGTGGACGATGACATGAGTGTTCGAAAACACGTACTCCTAATGACTGACAGACTGGCATATTATTGAAACCATCTGTCTTTAATAACGTACATCCGTTCAAAAGATACGAAAACTTGACTTATCAACAAATACATCCTCAGCAAATTGTGATCACGTTTTCGTAACCCTACTTTGCTAAGGCCTTTGCCCCTGCGCTTTTGCTGAGGGAGAGGAAACGGGTATAGAGTTTGGTTCCGTGTCAGTAAAATTTGTGTCATTTTAAATTTCGGAATCTAATTTATTATTTATTTACAATTTATTGTTAAAATAATGTAATAAACTTAAAACGTTTTAACGTCAATTTGGAATTGGCAATCCGTTTGTGGGCGTTTCTAGATGCATTTTCGCTGACTTTCCCAAACACTACTTAATTTTCATATGCAGGGTTCGCGTTGATCTTATATACACGTTTTTGAATATCAAATTCTAAAACCTGATTACAGACATAATGAAAGTAAAATCATAAAGTTGCAGATCTTAAAAAGGGAGAAAGGATTGTTAGAATGACAGGCAAAAGTTTGCTAGGTGACTTTCAAAGCCTCCTTCCCATCAAAAGTGGGTTAAGTGTAATGATGAAACTATTTCAAAGGAAACTCACCAAACTCTCGAACAATGTTTTTGCTACAATCCAAACATGATTGATGTATCATCTCAACTCTGTATTCATACCTGAGGATAAATAACGAGTTAATGAGTAAATTCAGAGGTACTCTTACTCAAGAACCGTACATGTCCATACAGCACGATAAAACGAGCTTACAGCATCGTGACAGGTTATGATATTCTTAGCAAACTTTGTTGAACTTGATGTTTTGCTTTCAATAATGTAGATTTTCCATCGCGCAAACGGCGAAGTACAACAAAAGAATACCATTTTGTTATATGATATACTACATTCTCACACAAAGTTTCGGCAGTCGCTGTTGCAATTCTTAAGTGAAGAAATTTAGCGTACAGATCAGTTATGAAAGAAGAATCGAAGATTGTCAAAATTCACGAAGGACTTCATATTCATGTAAATGTTAAACAATAGACTAAATACTTACATGAATAGGTATTAAAATGAAAGGGCTATTTAAAATTAGGGTGGTGAATAAGACGTGGTGGTGGGATTATCAGATAAAAGGTAAGTTCTATTAATATGATTTCTAAAAGCAGTAAAAAGTGTTAAAGAACTATATATTCTTAAACATATATATTTATGATACTGTTATGATATTGTTATGATAATGTTGCCATGGGTCATTTTACTTAAGAACGTCAACGTCAGGTGAGGAAAGGATAGCTATAAAGCGAAATTCTCATTTTATAAATTTTGCAGACGGAGATTCTACTTTCAATTATCTTAAAAGCTTACGACAAAGGAAGCTACAAGACAGTAAGCAATTCGTGCATCATACATAAAGCCTTGATGCAAATTGCCTATCAGTATGATTCCAATCTGTAGCTGGGCAATGAACCAATTACAATGAAAATCAATGACCAGAGTCCATGTATGGAGACGTCTTTGCCACGACCTCTTTAATTCATTGATTTTAGCATTACGAAGGCATATTTTTTTCTAAACCCAAATTACTTAAGGATTGATCTGGCTCTTCGGGAGGTAGGAAATCTTTGCATGGTTCCAAAGACACATGGTATAATGCTCAGTCAGTAGAAGCGCATGTGTCAGATTATTTTATAGCTAGCTGCAAAAGCAACTTGGTAACTCGCTTCTTGGTAGCCTCGTGAGTAATCAAAACCTAAAAGGACGATGGTAATGCTACTATCTGTACAGATAACTGTTATAGCATAAAGATAACTTCACAGACCAAGAAATATTGCTATTTCCTTTTCTTACAGATTCCTGTTGGATACAACGGGAGAATAGACGACTACCAACAGCTTTGAGGTACTTTTAATCAACAATAAGGAAGTAACTACACTGGAGGAAGGCAGTGGAAGACGATCTAAGAGCCGGGGGTTTTACAAGACGTCTATATAGGGATCCAGTTGCGGAAGCCTTGAGAATGGCTGCTGACAGGCAACTGTGGAGGGGATTTGTTAGAGACGCTACATCCACAGCCAGCAACAAACGTTAGAGATTTCTGTAATAAGTGCAAGTAAGTAAGTACAACTACACGTTTTGCGAAGTTTCAATCAATTATTGTTGACATCGATAGGGAGCACAGATATTGTGTGCTACTATATACTTCGTATTTAGTATCTACAAAGCCGCTGTCTTGTCGGTACTATTGTATGGCTCCGAAACCTGGCCACTGAACAAAACCTTAACATCACCTTTGAACGGCTTCGATAGTAGAGCACTAAGAATTGAAGGAATCCTATGGTGGCAGCACATCACGAATAAAGAGCTACGTGAGCGGACGCAACAACCTCCAGCCTCAGTTTTAACCGCTCAAAGAAAGGTGCGATAGCATGGACATATCCTGTGCCTGCCTACGAGTCAGCCAACCCGCGCGGTCCTGGATTTTAGTCCGTATGCAGCAGGATGGAGACGTCCTCTAAGCGCGCCTCGCGCTCGATGGCTCGATGTCATCGCCAAAGATCTTCGATCCTGTGGAGTGCCTCTATCTCAAGCGGGGCAGCTCGCTGCCAATCGTAAGCACTGGCGAGCACTTGTGTTGCAAATTGGTTCTACGCACCGCACGGTGCTCGAGGATTGAGTGAGTGAGTGTGAGTGATATCCTTCGCTAGGTGACCAAAAAAGAAAGCGACTTACTTCGAAGTTTCAGGTAATCCCGCTGTTAACTCTAGAAATACGGAGAGGTAATTACCACGAACGACACCATTCCCATCCTAAATAATAAATAAAAACATAGTCAAATATAATTTATGAGTTTGACATCAGGAAAAGATGCAAGTATAACGCAATACAGAGACGTTTTGATGGGATAAACAAATAAAAGCTCTTGTCTCTCCATGGCCGACAGGTAAAGCAATACATGATTGTGATTTAAGTGGAGGGCAATCATGTAACATCATTAAAATAGTGATATAAAGTAGTACTAATAAATTAGTAAATAGAAACTGCTTCGTACCAAGGACCAACAAAAACGTGAGAACTAGAAGGGCAAAGAGTGTCTGGAGGGCGTGAAGCGGAATCAAAAAGACGACGCGGGTGAAAAGAGAGTGATCAGAGGTTGGAAACGAATTAGGAGGACAACAGCAAAGAGGATAAAGGTAAAGTAGCCATGGGTATTGAGAAGAAGAGCAAAAGAGTGACGAGAAAACTAGGACAAGTGGACCAAGTGGAAGAGTAAAAGTACGCAAAGGAACACACGTGTACGACACTAATGAACGACGGCTCGTGAAAAGAGATATAAATAATATTACTAACCGGGTAAACTTTAAGTCTCCAGCTAAGCCCGTTTACATTCAATGTATCAGAGTAAACTGGATCTCCCTTGTGGCGTAATAGACTGAAAAAAAACAACACATACTAACTGAAGTAAGTTACTTTCGTACCACTTCGCATACTCCATTTATGGTCGTAAAAATACTGTTGAAAGTTCGATCCTGGACTTTTATCACTATCTCTATAAAACTTGCAACCCCTCCCTCCCGCCCCCTCTTACGCATGTAGCAAGTAAACATGTTGCAACATATATAAAAGGAAATAATGCAAGTGAAAATTTCATTAAAAAACTGATTTCACCAAAAAGCGTCCCAAAGGCCGACACTGGATTGCTTTTGTTGACGGCCACGCGAAACTGCCGAGCATAGTGGAGAGAATCAATGCGGAGGAAAGTGGCAAGGCCCTCTGGAGTGTGCACCTAAGCAAGAAAGTAAGCAAGTATAATGAAGTCTTGCCAAGAAACAGGAGCTACACATCCAAGTCGCTGACTGCGATTAGCCCCCCTCAGTCTTTGATCACAGCAAAATAAATATTCTTTGAGAAGACTGGCAAAATCAAAGCAAAATGATATCAAAAGACATCATAAAACTCTCTTATCCACCACATAAAGTCGGCCACTTAACTTACAGTTAATGAAAAAGCGAACAAATGTATCCCCATAATGTAAGTTAATCAAACAACGACAATCATCGAATCAATTTCAGATTTGACTTTCAAATGCAAGGTGTCGTCGTTGGTATTGTTACCATTCATCGCAATTCCGAGATGTACTGACCTCATTTACTCAATCGAGTCCACCACAAGAGTACCTATGTAGTTATAAAATGGTGACCCGAGACAAGAACACGCTCCTGCAAACACAAGACACACAATGGGCTCTACCAAAACAGGCACTCTCTCTCTAACCCACGACGCCTGCAACTCATCTTACTTCACTTTAGTCGGGTTAGCTAACAGAGACACGCAAACTATCGAGCCTCCAGCAGGGGGGTATGTAGTGATGCAATATCCAAACAATGGACATTCCAAATTTCTCACTCTCGTTGGAATGGGACCTTAGTGGAAAAGCGTCGTGTTGCGCAACGCAGATACCGAGGGTTCGATTCCCCCTGGTCCCATGATTTTCCAATTTCGAGATTTTACAACACCGATGTCTACACTCAGTCATTACACCTACTAATATGTCTATAAACGAAGGAGCAAATCCGAAAGACTCACCTAAAATTTCCTATACAAAAGGTACTTGAATCATATGCTGGAACTATCTCGCTGTTATAGTTAAAAGAAGAAAAAATCAGTAAAATACAATCATATATTGAATCAACGTCTGTGGTAAACAAATACCGTAATGCCTCGATTAAGCGGCCCCTCGTATAAGCACCCACCCTATTGGAGAATGTATTAAGTAAGCGCCCCCTCGAATAAGCGCTCATCCTTCAATCTTCAAAAACGGGCGCTTACTCGCATTTTGGTAAGCACTAAATCATAGAAAGAAGGAGGGAAACTCAACACTGTGTTTTCTAGTTTTCATTCTTATTCTTTCTTTCCAATTTCTCTATAACAGGAAAACTTCTTTAAAAAGCTTTCAGATATTATAATGTCAATAACTTTCTTCTTTTCTTCCAGCTTTTCTAGCAAAACTTCTGCAAACTCTATATCGTTTATCACTGCAATGTATTTGGTTGGAACCACCAGATTTGATTTATTTTCAATTTTTTTAAATTGCTTTGAAATCCATTTTAATAAATAAGCGTCCCCCTCGGATAAGCGCCTACCTTACAGCCTCGAAAATTGAATAAGCGCCCAGGCGCGTATTCGAGGCATTACGGTAAGATGAGGTAACGAAATAACTAAGCTAACAGTAAGCGCGTGAAACGTTCACATTTGACAAGGGGTCTCGCTAGGAGACCCAATACGGTTTATCATGTTAAGATGACGGAAACGTTTAAGGGAAATAGCACTTCCTCATGCCGGTTTTGTTTCAACTTTTGAGTGCAACACTGGATTATGGCTTATAAGCTAGTAAACTGATTGGATGACATACAGTGAATTAGTAATCTACAATCATATTGGTGCGTCAGACGCTTCTTGTGTATTTCCTTGGATTATAGAAACGCATACCGTAACATTTGCGAAGCAACTGCTTTAAGTAATGAAGCTTAAAAGTTGAAACTCAATGTGTAAGGTGCTTTTAAATAGCGGCCGAGTAACCGATAACCTTTATGTCATTTGAATGACGACCCTCCCGACGAACCCTACGCTCATGAGTTCAACAATCCAACCACTTCACTCGAAACCCTCCCCCATGGCCATTCATACTGCAATTCACGTCAACTTGGTCACGTTATCACGGGAAAATTCAAAGCCCATAGTCATTCAAAATCCTGAGTTTGGTGAAAACTATAAGGGGGCGGGAGGTGACAAAATATTTTATGCGAATCACCTCTGCGGACCATAACAGTAATAAAATTTCCTTTTCCAGAAGTTGGTAAAATCTCAAGTTGTCTTAAGCATATTGTTGCAGACCTTAACATAATTGCAGTGCATATATATTTCCTATAAAACCAGCCTCGAACGGGTGGGATTGTCTTGTCTTGCGTAGGAAGAAAGACGGCCCTAAATCAAGATTGTAGCCCTACCCCCTTAATAGTAGTTATTGCATTCTTATCTCTTTCCTGCAATGGCTTCAAATGCCGAGTGCTATGTTCGCACTACACTATTACCTCGACATTCATTTTGAGCACCACTTCGTAAGGGATAGAAAAAATTTCGATATAACAAAAATGAGATGTTCAGGCCAGTTCACGCACGTACCTTGTGAAATCTGCCGGTATAGATGCCGTAACAAAAGATGCCATCGGTTTTCTATGGACCTGTTTCATTGAAGAGAAATGTTAAAACAATGCAGGAGTGGCGGTAATAATGCAGCAGTATTGGGGTCTCAAATGATACTTTTCTGAATCGACTGGGGTTCATCTCGGGTTTTTCCATTTTGATATCCCTCTCCCTATCCCTGCTGCCAGTGGCGGTTTTAGGGGGAGGCCGACAGGGCCATGGACCGAGGTCCCGCACCTATAGGGGGCACGCGTCTCAATTCTAAGAAAAAAGGATGTGTCTGACTGCCCATATTAAGTTGATGGAAGTAAGTGAAAACTCGAAACTGTATCCACTGGAAGGAATAAAATATCTCAGGACTTTCTGCAGTGGGATCATGTTTGAGCTTCCTTGCAATGCATGAGGATGCCCAGGGCCCCGCATCCTTCAAAACCGCCACTGCCTGTTGCTATACTTCCCCAACACTACGCAAAGCTTACGGCATTTAAAAGATAGTAAACTTGATCAAACAATATCAGTGTTTTTCATTACTATTTAGTAATAACCGTTATTCGGCTATTTAAAAAATGCTGACAGCGTCAAACGAAACTTTTCTGCAGTTTGTCTTGACCTTGATTAGAAATTTAGAAACAGCTTAAAGTTGGTACACTTATGGATAGTATATGACGCAATATCCAAACAATAGACATCCCAAAATTCCCTCTCTTATTGGTAAGGGACAGTAGCTTAGTGGAAAAGTGTCGCGACTAACGAGCTTTAAAATACATACTTAAGAAAGCATAGAGAAGATCAGATTTGAACAGACACTAGTGAAAAGTAAAAATGTCACCACCGGGATCTCTTCTAACTTGACATACTTAAGAACTAGATTACAGAAATTGTACTAGATTACGGTACAGCGGCCACATTCCTCTCCATTGGATTCTTTTAAAACTTGCATCTTAACAAATAAGAAAATGATACCTACTTGTTCAAACATTTGCAGTAACTCTGAGCTTTTCCCAATCAGTTCACTTTTCGTGCAAACGCGAAGCTAAAAATAGAATTACAAAAAGGTACTGAACATGGATATGAGACCATGGATCCCTCGACTAACCAAATTGGGTTGGCCTCACCTTCTCCACCAACCATAAGAAAAACAGGGCCAGATGGGTCACTGAAAAATGTATCGTTGTAAAAGTAACGTTGCCTCCACATCCTTAAATCGGCATCATCGAAATGATTCAATCTTTGCTCGAAGAAATTCGCTTGTGGTAGTTGGTTTTCCGGGAAGCAAGTGCGATTCACGACGGATAACAATCATGACTCTTCAACTTGAAGTTGATTAGCAAGTAGGGTAACTCTACTCAAATACACTTGACGACTCTTCTCACAGGCTACTAATACTTTGTGATAAGGGGTGACCTACTGTGATTCCTACGTAACGTTTGCAGAATGGCCTCCATCGACAATAAAGGTAAGGGAGGACAGGAGGGTGTTAATTGTATACGATCATAATGTAACACTGGAGCCCTGTGTTCAATGATGCAATCTTTCATTGCACATGCCCAGTAAGGATATGACAACTCGTGCTACACCTAGCAATGTAGGGTATTATGTCTCATTCATTGCTAGTTGATTTCTGCATTTCCTTAGCAAAATGAGGGGAGGAAAGAGCAGTTGCATACTCTTTTTATAAAGATTTGGCACTTGGATACGAAAGAAAATTACACCATCACCAGCATACAACGAGAATAAGGGTCTGTTGCTTTCGTAACCGCTATAATCTTCCCACTTATCATTAGGTGGTCTACTACTAAATAAAGCATGAGGGGTGTCGAGGTGATAACAAAGTGTATTCGATATGTGGCCTTGCTTGCCTTCCTGGCTCAAGGGTCTTATCCACAAAGTGCGGAATGATAGATAAGATCTGTTACCATCTGAAGGAAACATTACCTCCGAGAGCGTATTTACTACTCTCCATGTACACGACCTTCCCACCGAAATAAAGAGAGGGGCATGGGGTAGTGACGAAATGAACATACAAGAATAGCGAAGTATCATGAGGCAGACGGGAAACATGTAGGTACACCTGAGATTTGAGACATCAGATCAGATCCAACTACGGTATGAGTAGAAGGCTATTGTTTAAAAATGCTTATCCATCATTTAAAGATAGCATGAAGCAAAGTAGTAAACATATTTGATCGATAAGCTTTTCGCCGATTCTCTTCAATCGATCTACATCACAAAGAATCTATTTATACAATAGTAAGGATCAAACAGTTACGAAAAACAAATTTGATTGGACGTACACTAACAAATAATAAAGACAATAACAACAGATGGCGCCTAAGCAATGCAACAACCTAAAACATAGAAAGCTTAAAGACAAATTCTTTCTGCCGGCAAAGACTGGGCTTCACCCTAGAGATGAATACAGATTCCAGGACTGCTAAATGGAATTTGGACCGACCCCTACCCAAAATACTAAAGCGTTCATAGTTAAAGTCCTCGGCACATTCAGGTCTCAATTAAATGTTGCTCTAAGGCAGAGCCAACAGTCCCCTTACAATCATTGTTGTTTTCTGGCTATCAAACGCAGGAATGGTTTCAAATATGACATAAATGCATACTTTAATTTTGCCTGTGTTGTTCTCATGAATCCGACATTCAAATTACAATGAACCTTTTCCCTCTTTTGGCATATAGTGTATCTTCCTAACAATGTTTCAACTACAAACAATGTAAATAACTAACGTAGGGAATAATTACACTCATGTTATAGACCAGGAACGTTTACGTTGCCAAATAATATTTTCTGCGCAATGAATTTCATTTTATACGTCATCGATCACCCAACAAATAAATGACTTTGATAATGCAATATTGTTCAATCCTCCACAAATGACTATGCCAAGTCATGAATGTTCGCAAATGAGCACACTTAGAGTGATATTACTATACCTGATGCTCTACTTCTTGAAGCAAAGACTCCAACAGCTCTGTTTCTTGAGTTAGGGCATTCTTTTGGCCTGCAAATGTAATTGAAAGCTGAAATTAAAGGTTAACCTCGCTTCTGTAGCAAAACTTTCCAAGTTAGCTTCTTACACCTCATCAGTCTGGCCCTATGTCAGAAAAAAATCTTTAGCCATTAGCAATTTCTTGTTGCTAGAAATTGTTATTTTTCATGTGGGGTTATCCGACTTGGGGGGGGGGGGGGAAAGAGGTATATTTTGTTTTGCATGCCACCAACACTAGGAACGCCCCTGGTTAGTCTTGGTGGCATTGTTGTTCCTAGTCTTGGGGCTTATATTTAATTTACTTATTACATCTTTGTTTGTATCTTTTTGGACTCTTCTTCTAAAGAACTGTTTAACTAAAAATAAAAAAAAACATTGCTGTCAGCTGTTGGCTCCCTGGTTTAGCCTTCCCGCTTGTGTATAGAG
>JAAAKL020006376.1:0-17897 GCA_010016065.2 Carybdea cf. marsupialis auct. non (Linnaeus, 1758)
CTAGGCGATGGAGGTAGGGGGGGGGGGGGGGGGGGAGGTGGGGGTGGGGGGGAGAAGAAAAAATAACAATAGCCCGTTGTGTAGTGGTTACGCTTTACGTCCATCGTGCTCTCTCGGGACAAACTTTCACTGATATTCCCCAAAATTACTACATTATGCGGGTGGGACGAGGGTCCTTCACCCTGTACATCCACACCATCTCAGTTTCCAGGCAAACACTGCTTGGGCACGACGCCTTCTTATCACGTATACGTAAACATATTTCAGCAAGTTTTCCTTATGTTGCGTTAATCAAGCTAATACTTACCCCAACAATCTTCCAAAGGGAAGGACTTGGTTCAGTGTGATCAACATATAATTCAAATGGTATAGTGTGAAGGAACTGACCAGGAACTCTTCTTAAGAACGTTAACCATGATCGTCGTTTCCCTGGCAACAATGTTCCTGGTGATCCAATCGGGAGGTATAAAAGGCACCTTGTTGTACAATTGTGATACCAATAATCAAAACTATCCCTTAAAATTCCGTAGCATGACTCGGTTGCAGCCTTGACAAGTTTTAAGTGTCCTTTCTGCTCCAAGATACTCCAAGGTCGAGCGGTGTAAGGAATCGTGCCACGGCGACCGGAGAGCTGTAACTTCTCGTGAGTAGTTGGTTTTGGAAGTGGATAAACGATAAACTCTTCAACACCAGGTATAGGAGTGCCGCCATTAACTATAACAACCCTTGCTCGTCGAAAGGGTTTTGAACTGCCCTGGCGGAGGTAACGAAGCACTTCCGCTTTGGGTGGAAGATACAACTCGATTAAAAAGATGAAATTATCACTCAGGGATGCACTTTCATATTTGGTCAGATTTAAACTAGTATTATTGAGTAGATAGTCCCTGACTGATACTAATTCTTCTTTGGTGAGATCCTGAAATACCGATGGCACTTTGGGTAATGTTGGGTCGATTTGGAAGGCAGATGACTGGCAGTTATCCGGGTCACTGTCTGATTGTCCAGGTTTCTCCAGTAAGGCAGGGACCAATGCACTTATGATAATAGCCGCCATTAAGCATATCACAATAAACAATAAGATCAGAATGATCCTCCAGTACGAGTCCGAGCGTAACCCCATTCCTGAACCTTCCAACGAATCTGAAATGACATGAAAAGGAGTGCATTATAACGGGAGTGCATTATAACGGGCAATCATGACCAAAGATAGATATAAAAATTGAAGCAAATCAAGGGCTGCGCCGGAAGCATGAAGGTGAGGACACTTGGCTGGGTTTTTGTGGGGGGAGGGGGGGGGGAGATGCGCAGACAATTTTGAATCTTGAGTGACACTTTGGTTATTTGATTATCTTAATTAGTGACTTGTAAAAGATTTCAGACAGTTTAATTACTTAAGAAGGCCTGTTGCACGGCACAGCCACTGATGAGTGCAAAAGTAGGGGTGTAAAAAACCCCAACTTCAACATTTACGTTAGACTGTATAAATGCAGTCCTAAATAAAGGCAGTGATGCCAAGAATATTTTAAACTATACGGTAATAGATAGCTCTTAATACCAAGCAAGAGCGCAAATTAGGCACAAAGTTACACTTAGTAACATCGGACAGGCACTTAGGTTATATGGTACTTAATGCTGTGGATGTGTGGGAGGGCGGGGCAAACTGTAAACTACATGTAAGCATTTGTTTCAAGTGCTGATTACTATCTGTCCATGTTTCATACGAAACGGAAGATCAAGCGGATTGTGAAATGACCCTTTAAAAACCTCCCTGCAAGTGGATCTGCCACAGTGCTATCCTTCCATTGTAAAGTCATATGGCGGAGAGATGCTGATTCTTAAGCATACAGAAATGAATGTCAATGTTTACCAGTAGAAGACATGAAGTTAATGTGGCGTCTTGGGGAAATTAAGCACTAGGATTACCATAGCTTGGTCATGAGCGATACAAGCATGGTAAAACGGGTCACGTGTCTCTATCCTGCAAATGACATCTTTTTATTCTCTGGTAACTTTTTAGAACTATAGTTGGAACGAATACAACGAATCTCTGCTAAATAAATTTACTGGGAAAATACAAAAACTATTTTAACAAAAATCCGGAAATAATAACTCCTGTAATGTCAATGACAAACTTGATGTTTTCTTTATGCTGTCATAGGGCTAGTAACGTGATGTTTTCCTAACGGTGCTCTTGATATTCCCAGAACCAACGACTTACATATTAAGTGATTCTATCCGACAGTTTCTTCTTAAACGTCTTACGTAAGTTCCCCCAAAAGATACTGGCACCTGACAGTACTCTGCGAAAGGGTAGGGAGTACATCTTCTCGAACTCCTGGAAGACGTAGCCCGCGAATGAAATGCAGTATGAAGAGAATGAGCCAATCGGTTCAAATAAAATTTCTAAAACTTGAAACCTCGCTAGCAATATATAGCTTCGGACCTTTGTCATCCAGCACGTATTTATGGACGACACTGTATGGGTGCGTCCTTCTTTATATATACTTTTATATAGGCGCATTCACCCGAATAAACACCTCACCAAAACTCGAAAAAAAATTCAGTGCATAGCGTGTTTGTTCGAATACATACGTTTTCCGGACCATCATTGAAAACGGTGCTACTACGCTGGCCTGAACAATGGAATTCGCTGGGCTATCTCAGAATGTTCGCACAAACGCAGATCCTTTTAAATTAAACATTAAGGCAAGATGCTTTATAAATCTCTATACATAATCTTTATCTATGCGATTTCATTGAAGCTGAACCAAACGCGACTTGATAACCTTGACAGAGATTGCATTAGTTTTAAGTTGCATTACGACCTAAACCCCTACAAACTATACAAGGATAGACACAATCCAAAACAAACGCCTATTTAAGGGGCATTTTCTGCTTTTATGGTACGCCCGTATCATGGTTCAGTTTTAACGCATCACAGAACAGCATGCCATATCATGGACACCAAACGAAAAGATTCCCATAATCTAAAGTACAACTGTGAAAAGAATACGGGTTTCCAGCTTAAGCACAGCCAGATCAGAACAATGGGATTACGTGCTCTCATCGGCACTTACGAGAGCTCCAACAAATATAGTCATATTCATTTGCAGATGAACTGCTATAAGTAAATATTTCTGATCACTAGTAATATCAGAACGCAAACATACTTCTCTCAAATATCTTGGTTCTTATTAACTCCGGTACTACACCTATATACTTTGGCTATGGTGTTCTATCTGATTTCTCCTCCGAAGGCTCCTAATGCTGCAAAACGGTGCACGCAGCAGCCTCCGAAGGATAAGGGCCTTCCTGGAGGAATGCTGAGAAATCAACTTGCGGGAGGCTCCATTAAAGTTTGATAAACTGCAGCTGACAACTTTGGTTTACACTGTTCTACTTACAATTCGAACATGGAAGCATTCTAAAATACTACCTTTCTTCTCCGTGCAATTTTCATGGGGCCGTGAGGGATCATTCCTCGAGAAACCGCTTAAGCTAATCGATTAGGGGCCAAAAAAGAAAATCAGTTGTAGAAATACGCGAGTCTGCTTCATATGGACTGACATTACTGTTCCTTACAACAAACATCACTGAAATGGAAGATGAATATACACTTTTGGCTTTCTCCGCCTGCTGACAGTAACCAACTTCCAAAGTACCAAGGGCAATGAAACAAGGTGTCATGAGTCATAAAACTTCCTTACACCTGTGTTCGAGTTAATTGTCGAAAATGTATGGCACCATGGCCCATCAGATGAATTGCTACAATATTCCGGATGATCAGCTCAACTTGGTTTAACGACGAAATTGAAACAGAGAATCTGATAAATCGATCTAATCTTGTGAATGGATTGGCTTTTGTCTCGTTAGTAAATAATCACTTCTCCCTGCAATATCTTTAACAATTTCCCTCCATGCCAAGGTCCGCAGATGTCTCGCCTCCGGCTCCACCCCGGCCACGATGTGCTCTCAAATCCTATCTATCCTCTCTTCTATTTCAGCTGGAGGCTTATTAGAGGACTGCTCCCCCCTTTCAAATGGCATCTTACGCCTCATTATGGTCCCCAGATACAAACATCCAACTATGCCCCTTTTAACGTGCATCTTACGCCTCGTTATGGTCTCCAGATACAAACATCCAGCTGCGTACACGGTTCTCTGTAGAAATTTAAACACATAACGGATCCTACAGTAGAAAGGCCGACAAGGTAATTCGAAATCGAAGTGTACTCGACAAGGGGAAATCGTTTCCATTCCATTTTTCATTTCGTTTTTCATTTCACATTTTCCTTTTTCATTTATGATTATTTCGATTCTCAACTGCAAATCTATCACTACACTTCATCAGTGCTGCCCATCAAATACTGCTTTGAAAGGCGACCATCACTCCAGAGAGACTTACCTTGAATGACTGAGCCTAAATAAAACGGATAATGAGATGATCCAAGGCAAAGCCACTAACAAGATATTTACCTCAGAGACGACAGCGAGAAAAGGACGGAGTATGCAGTATCAACAGGAGAGTTTATCAAATATGGGATACTGGTAGCAAGCACCACGTAGGAAGCATCTAACAGCTACACGGCAACAGAACGATATGTTTTTCTCGTGGGTGAGTTTCCACAAGATCATATGCTGCTGTAACGGCTAATGCACCGTGCAGACCTGCTTTTATTTATTGATAGGCCTTCTTTAACATGCTTACTGAAGATGTACAAAATGACTCAAAATATCTCCTAACATCTTACCTTCTTCTACAGAAAAACTCCATGATTCTTTTCTGGATAATGAAACAGTACGGGCTGATGGTATCTTTTTGTACGACCTTCTCTTAAACTGACTGGAAATTTGGCTTTTGATTCCCATGTTCAAGAGCTACCGAAACACATCCTACATGCTTGAATTTGCCTTGTTTATACACATACGTTGTGTGGAATTTAACAACAAACGTATCTTATCTCTCGAGTTTGAAGTGTTATCATGTCACTCTCTCAACGAATACCACCTAAACAGCTCTGCCATTGGCATACTGGAATAGGATGCAAAGAAGTCCGTGCTCAATGTAAAGATCCTCTCCTTGATTTGATAGTGCATTTGGTAGAAAGGAACGTTGAGCTTTCGACAATCTTGTCAATCTAGGGTAGGTGGTCGATGATAACCATGGTGTGCAAATGAGAAGAATGTGACCGATCCTTGCATCTGCAATCCTGACTTTGCTCACCTTGACTGAATACCTGTCACAAATCATCACAACTATCTTCTCGTATTGCCCATATTACTTCCGTTTTCAGCCTCCACTGAGACAGGAAGTACTGAAGAAATACGATACCTATTGCTGTCACGGCTCCCAAAACAACCTGTTGTTTAAAAAGGTCGTATTCGCGGGACAGAAAAAAGACACCGTGTTCAAATTCGAACAAAATATAAGCGTTAATAGTAGTTATCCACCACAGCAGCAGTATGGCGGGCGGAAAGGGCTGCGCAGCTTGGGGCTTAAACAGGGGATCAAATGCGGGGTTCAAACGTGAATCTTCGAGCAGTAAATGCCACTCTGTAATACTAATAGAAATGTAACAACTCATTAAGAGATGGGTTACAAAATCAAATAAGAGTTGTTTCATCCTGCTTTGGACCTGGATTATATTTTGGTGATAATCTATCTTTCAATAGAGCTTTGGCTAACTTATTTGCACGCTATTGTTTGTACTTTCAAGTGCCAAAACCGATGGTGGAGTACTTGAGGTGCATCAAAACAAAGGCATGACCATTTTCCGTGATCCACTTGCACCCCTAACTACAATAATCACAGCCGCCTTTCCATAATATATATATATATACCTAAAACGCCAAAGACGCTATCAAGCCTAAACCAAATTAAGCAAGTCCGAGGACTGTTTGATGCACGGGGAATAATTGACTTAACCACTGAATAGAGGAAAATGTCTGGTCTCTATTTGCCGACTTCACCCAGCAGCTGCAGGAAATTCCTACGATCTTTTAAAGTTTTATGTTTTACTATCATATTCTATGTTGGTAACCATTTCTACGACCACAGGTGTCGTCTAGTTTCATAACCAACGCTGTGTACGTCTGGTTAGGGTCGTGCACGATCATAGTTCATAGGTCAGCAAACATCGGACACTTTCCACATACAAGTAAATATGGATTTGTCTTCAGTGTTTGAAAGAACTAAATTAAGCTAACATGGGATATCATGCTAAGATAACACTAGTAAAAGAGACGATAAAAATCGGTCGCTGGCCAGGCCGCATGTTCGAGCAAAATCAAACCATTCTGTTATTGCTAACATATTTATGCAACTTACAGTTTTCCAAAACGTCTTCACGTTTTTCTGCTTGTGATGGTAAATCACCCTTTGTAAGTTTATATCCATCTTGCCTTCCTCTATAAATCTTCATCATAGAATTCAGTCTACTTTGAGAAACGTTTGAGAAAGACACTATGTTAAATGCTGAAATGATGATCTTCCATGTGCATTTTTCTGTTCGAACAGTTCTCGACTGATTGTCTGTCTGGGTGATGACAAAAATGCTGCTGCTGTGCAGACGAACACAAAGGGACGTCCCAGCTTGATAGCGTCATCACGTATCAAGGGCACCCAGTTCCTTAAGAGGGGTGTAACCCTTGAGGTAGATAAATGGTTTTTTATAACATATATAGGCTAACCGAACTTCAGAACAAGTTTAGTATTTCTGAGCGAACTGAGTCTGTCAATCCTAGCCACTTCTTAATTGATCAATGCAGGGTCGTAGCAATGGGGGAGGGAGGCAACGAGTCAAATGCTCCCGTTTTGCTTATGTATACGTAAGAATCCACTGAACAAATTTTCTTTATTACGAAAATGGCAGCCTGTTCCCCTCACTTTCCTCCGGTTTAAGAATCGTTTGTATATCCCTGCATGTGGGACGTTTTTATACAAGTAAAAATTCCTTAAGTAAAAATCCCTACGGAAAAAACCCTAATACTAAGTAGGAGCGGGTCTAAATTTTTCCCCACTGAAGCATAGTGGGTGTGATTTCTGGGAATCGTCGAGGGGTAAAGCCATAGATATTGACACAAAGCCTCGCTTTTAATTCTATGGGTAAACTTGTCCAGCGAAATTTCGCACAATGCTCATATAACGGAAGTACTTAAGGAATTCTACAGTATCAAGGTTACCCCCCGTGCGTTTTCGGTAGTAAGTGGTTTACCCCCAACGAAATACGTTGTCACGGATTCTAGGGCAGACCTGAGTCTGATATTAGGGAGTTTGGAGATTGCTTTACCCGGAAAATTTAAAACCACTTAGATTTGCAAATATTGACCATTGCCCTAAAATGGAGACTTGCCTTAAAGATAACCTCTCTATGTTGGATGGGGAGGAAACCTTAAATAATATGTAAATACCAAAAAATACTTACGAGGTTCCAGCGTTGTAAGAGGGATGCGCCTTCTGGAAGCTCCGATATTCTCCCCACATTACCGCCCTACTCCCTACCAATGATGTGCCTAGGAGAACCTGGCTTGCCCTCAACGGCCATGTATAGCTCATGTGCCTCTCAGTTCTCTTGTCATCAGAGAAAATCAAATAACTCGAATACTTTTAAATGCAGTGCTTTGACCGCTTTTAGCAAAGAAAACTCCTTCAAGGAACTTTACCAAAGAATTGGTTTGGTACTAAAATTCAGTCTGTTGTTTTTCTCCTAAAAGACTTCGAATGCTGTTTCTGTATCGTTTATGGTAGACATCAGAATATAACGAGCTGATGTAGCATTGACAAGCATTAGGGAGGGAGGCAGTAGTTATTATATCCCAAATTTCCTTAGACTTTATTTTTGAACTGCAGTCAGTTACCTTGACCTGGAGTCAATAGCACCATTCGTCAATTTCATAGATAATTTGCCTCATTCTCTAAATTCCTCCCTAAATTCCCTCCAGAACGATTTCGCTTGAAAATCCAAAAGTCTACATTTTCCGCCCAATCTTATCAAACTAAACTATTATCAACAGCAGTACGATTCTCCAATTTTTCCCCACAAATTAAACAGAAGATTATGGTGTTGCTATGCTACAATTTAGAAGATAGGGAGTGTGGTCAAAAATGGCCCAATAACAAATATGGAGTCTCACATCTGTTTGAGATTACGAGAGTGAGGCCATTAAGCCAAACTGTCCTGAAAGCTAAAGGAATCGTCACGGGACAACCATATCTTCCTTTCAAGATGTAGCTGTTTCTAACATTTTGAGACAAGAAGAAAACATTTGTTTTGAAAATGTTACATTTCCCATTCTATAAGACAGATTTTTTGATGAATTGTCAAAGTTAGTATTGCCATAGATGTCGGAAACCCATCAACGTGTGTGCAACTGCATGAAGACAGCCTCCGCCTACGTAGGTCTTCTCCTGACAGATCATAAATCATTTTCTATGTCCTAATGTAAATGGTGAAGCTTGAATGGTTTGCATTCTTCATATTATTGGAGGCCAAACAGACTGAGTGATAAGAGTATAGCGACCTCAGTACGTAGAGCTAAGAATGATAGACAGGAAACTGCGCTTAAAAGGTCAATATTTATACCGTCATTCCAAGTGGAGGAATGTCAAGAACTTGCATTTCGTCTGCTCATTGTTACAAAAAGCTTGATTGAAAAGCTTCACATCCCAAAAAATACGCAAACTAGAAAGAATAAGAGACTACTCTCTATCATATACGTACTGTCAATTTTTGCCCAAACGTGGTAACTTAACTGTTCCTTTAAATCCTTCTTTGCTGATCTGCACAAATAACTAAAAGAAAAGCACAGCAGTTAACTGCCCACTGTTCTTTGATCTTGTCTTAGCTTTTCTCAAGTTATGAGTGATTTGAATGCTGCTTTTATGTGACTAAAAAAAAAGAGAAACGATCCTTACTTACTGTGTGTATGCCATTTACACACCTTTTGTGTCCTACACTGAGAAACAATACAAAAGAGAAGGCTGCTGCTTATACCGAGTGTCTTGGTTGGTTAGTTCTTCAGAAAAGTTTTTCACGCTATAGCAATTCCTTAATGGCTGGTGTTCTCGTGTGGTGTGCACCTCTTAAGATTCTGGTAGCCACGGCGGTGTAAGCAAATTGCAATGGCGCATGGTATCTTATCTTCCTAGTTGCTGTTCCGATTGCATTAGTCTTCTGGACTCCTGTGTATTTAAAGAATATGCTATGACGATAAGACCTGAGTGCATCCAAAGGTTTTCCTGTAAATGCGGAGGGAAAGTGTGACGTCACGATTTGGAAAATATTTGAATTATGGAAAATATACTCAATTTTCATGTTACCCTATTAGTAAGAAAGTCAATGGTCAAAATTGAGAGTATTGCCTTTTACCAACACCGATATAACAGCTTTCGAAGTTTTGAATCTCTCTAATGAAACTTTATTTGATGCAGGTTCCCTATGTAAGGAACCAAGGATATTAACAGAGTTTTGACCAGAGATTTTTTAAATTCAAACGCCTCTAGTTTAAACATTACATATACTACAGGTGTGGTATTTTAGGAAACAGCCTATTCCATGGTTGCCTTTAGATATCTGGAGTCAAATCGTACAATTTGCAAAACGTTTGATTTGTGACGTCATCACTTTCCCTCCGCACACTTTCTTTCTATTCCAGCAAAAATTATTGTGATTCTGCAAAGACCTACTGGTATCTGCAATAGATTCGTATCTTAAGGTTCTCTTTGTGATAGGGTTTGTCTGCTTCCAAGTATAAGACAGCTTTTATCATCCCTTCAAGCCTTCATGAATCTAGTTTCCTCACCATTTGGCTCACTGCACTCCACGCGTATTTCGGCTGTTCATCTGTCGCACATATCTTGGTTTCAATTGGAAGATACGTTTAATTGTTTAGAAATTATTGTAAATCTACTACATTCAGAAGATTCTGATCACTTAAGGTTATTACTCGATCTTCTGAATCCTACTACTCTCAAATTCTCAGAAGGTCTGTCAGTAGGGCATTTTTTTAATGTTTCGATAGTCAAAGTTATAGAGGGAGATGGTTACGCCTATGCTGGACATAACATCACATCTATGTACATCGTTGTGTTCATAGGTGCAACCATGGCAACACAAAATATAATACCTTTACATATAAAATGGGAAACGTAATATTACATAGAACTCTTAAGATCAGTAAAGCAATAATGTCTGAATAAAATTTATTAAAAGTTAAGAAAATTTAGACTCTGTTTCCACCCTTTTGTGGTGCTTTATCAGATAGTTCGCATGAAATAACACGGTGCTTCACCATTGATGGTTCTAAACACCATTAGCAGAAACTTAAATGCTATTCGCCATTTTAAAGGAAGCCAATGTAGCGAGCGATATCGTGAATTAGGGCGGCTGACTCCTTGAGTGCCTAGAGTCTACCTATAGAAGATAAGGTAAGTACGTTTCTACCATAACCAATCCGGTTACACAGTATCATATGAACCAATACTTCCAGAAGAACTTGAGTCGAAGGTTTATGCAGAGATGACATCCCATCTTATCCCATTCACAGGTGTCTACTAGAGCTGGCATGCAGTTAAAGTTTACTCAAAGTTATGATTGAATACCTACTGCTTTGATGCCCCTACACCAGTAAAGAACTTACAAACCTTATGTACCTCATGTTTAACCCTAAATTACATTCCAATGTTTTTTGTTTGTATTTAGAGTATTATTAAAATTTACCGAGGTCTCACGTATGACGTTTATGTGCTGGCTCAGTACTCGTTAACAATATTTGAATGTTGTTATTTAAAAAGTATTATTTCAAGAAATTTCTTGCATGGATGAAACTGTCGATAATTTATTCGGTTTGCACAACTCGCAATCTGTTTTAACATTTCAACAGAGCAGTAAAAGTAGAGCTATATACTGTGCTGCAGTGGGTGCCAGGGTTTTAATGTCGGTAATGACCAATATAATGGAAAATATGATATTTATAAAAAAGCGCCATTAGTTCATGCCGCTTAAGCCATATTTATAAACGGAGATCTGTGTTTATTTGTCTGCTCGTCTGTTTCTTGATAGAATTGGCCTCCGTTGTACCTACTCGAGGTCCTGCACACATTTGAAAAGCTCCTGACCTGTCAACTGGATATGGTCTACCCCTGAGGCCGTAGGGCGCGCCCACATGTTTAAAATGGCTGTATCTCGTCGTACGAGGTTTCACTGAACAGCAAATTTGATGTGAAGGGGCGAATCAGGTACATCGGATGACATTAAAACCATCCTCGGTGGTACCCAATCGTTCCTCTTTGTCAAAAGTCATTTATATTTGCAGTCCTAAGCAAAAACATCGTTTGTCCTGATGCATTGCAAAATTAGTTTTTAATAACTGGGATTCCTTTACAGAATGCTCTGCTTTTTGATAATTTGGGTTGAATTTTGTTACAGATGTCATAACAGAATGCTCTAGAGTTTAATGGTTTAAGTTCTTTCAATTGGGATTCCTTTACAGAATGCCCTGGATGTCTTAACAAAATTCTCACAAACATCATTGTACTACATTTCATCACATCCAAAGAAATAACTATTATAGGAACTGGTCAAAGGGCCCTTGGCACAGGGCTGAAGAGCCTGCAGCTTTCTTTTACCTAACAAAATGTATCGAAAAGCGATGGTTTGCAAGGGGAAGCTACTGCAGAAACACTAAGGATTCGAACCTGATCATATGTCTTCGAGAAGAGAGGATTTTAAAGTGATTTGATAAAATGAAAAGTTTGAACAGATACTAGAGAAATAAAGAAGTATGTCACCAAAGGGATCATATATTTTTAAACCTGATCATTTCAAATTCACTTATCTCTATAAAATTAGAAGTATGAAAATCTTTGAAACTAATGCAATACCGTTCCTTGTTTACCACGTCCACGTAGAAGGTTCATACAAAAAGTACCGGTATTCTTTTTCCGAGTGTAACCTACCAAGGCCTGGTAATAGCACGACGTCATCGACCCGTAAGTCGTGCCCTTCATAAACTGCATATTCAACGTAAAATGGTCACAACACGGAAGATGCAACAGGAAGAAAACTACATAACTTTGAATTGTTCTTCGCAATTCTTTAAATTTTCACATATTACATCATTATCTTGGAGCATCTCGATCTAATGCTCCTCCTTTTGATCGTCCTTGTGTACTACAAGTCCTTTCTCAATTAAATCCGGTATCTCTACGGCAAGCCAGGGACCCAGCTGAAATGTAAAGAACATAAAATTTGGCAATCATGAGTATAAATGTGACGAAAACTGGTGAAATTACTTTGAAATATTCTGCTGTTAATTAGTTGTACTAATTCGGGCATTTAGAAGCTTTTTTCCTCTCACACTCCTCAGAGTACAAAATCTTCAGAATGGAACACGAAACGGAAGGAATGAAACTAATAACCATCTCTGCTTTAGAAGTAGCCAATCAGAACTCTGAATACTAGATTGCTCTTGTTTTGACGAATTAGTACAGTGGAACTTAGTAGTAAGCAGAAATGGCCATAAACACAATAACATTGTTTAATAGTTCTCTTTACGTCTGTCCTTCTGTTGGTGTGCTATATCTCATTCTATGAAAATTGCATAGAATTGTCGTCTATGTCTTTTATATTTGTGTGGAAGCATAAGGTAAATAACCTTATCGTCTGTTACTGGGCTTTGTTGGTAGAAACATAACTTAGAGTTTACAGTAAATAAACCTAGTGACATGTGATTGGATGATAATGCTCGATGAAAGACGTATCAAAATGGATTCTGGAGAAACAGGGCAGGGTACTTTTATTCCACAGCGAACAAAGCGACGATATGTCGTAAAGTATTATGCTCATTGATACTATTTAGAATTCCCTAAGATCTTCTCTGCCTGTAGAAAGTCCTTGTGAATGACATCGTGAATAGGTACATGCCATTTTGGCGATTTAGATTTTAAGGAAACAATGTATGAAATTCATCTTTTACTGTGTTTAGTGTATTGGTTGCAGTTACTGAATTTATATGTACAATTTCCGTTAGCGTGGTCTTGAGCTAGACATGTTAGGAGTAAATGAACTCACTAAGATAGTGGGAACAACATGTTGCAAGGAAGTAGCTGGAAGCAGTATAATCCTGACGGAACGGTTGCTTAGCATCTGCAGCTTCATGTCTTAGTCAACGATCACATATGCTCTCCCCGCAGAGTTGTATAGGAATGCAGGGAGTGGGCTATAGAATGAATGACCTCCTCTGCGAAAAGCTCATGTAAAACCTTTCCAATTTTTAATTTCAGATTGTGATGGACCATCCCATTTCCAGCATGAAGCAACCGCTACAATTGTTTATAATGACATTAAATTGACTAAGAAGAAATAGAAAGGAATGACGTGGGGCTACAAAAACATGTTCAGAGTGTTTAATTCAAAAGACATATCAGCAGGATTTTGCAACATTTGACTCCCCCATCTCAATCTAAGGATATGTGTTGGACTCTCAACTCATTATCAAGATTATCCATTTATTTATTGTATACCTGTTGTCTATTTTTACTCTTCTCTGCAATAAAGAACGGTTAACAACGAAAATCCTGGGATTTCGAGGAGTGCTTGACCCAAATCTCAGGTTATTCCGATACAATCCCATGAACAGAATAGGTGGGACCAATGCACTCGATACAATAATAGAAACAATTTTGTGGATCTTTAACACACCGTCAATAAACTGCACTAACAGGACATTGCCTCAAAAAGGGGAAAGCCGTCATGGTGAGAAATAAAATATCCAAACGGGCTATTCTCTTGTTATCATCAATCACATACTTCTACTAGTATACGTTAACAGTTCGTATCTTCCTACACTATCTGATTTCCAGCACAATCATAGGTCTAACAGGCGCCGCTCAATGTCACGGTCTCATTATTTAACAGTGCTTTGGTATTGTACCAGCATTTATACTTGCGAATGAAAATATTGTTTCTTATGTTTGAGCTTGCAAATCCCTAGTATTCGGCTTACGCCACTTCCCCTTGGTACAGACGCGAAAAGGGCAGACTATTGTAAACCTTTCAAGCCAAAGTCTACCGCCACTGCTTGCGTTGAAACCGACATTGCTGACAAAATATGCCGTGCCATCAGGTAAGCACGCGTTTTTGGCCCTATTTGTAGGCTCAAATGGTTCGTACTCTTAGATCTTGTTCCAGCCATACTTGGGTATACGGCTAACCCTGCCTTCCCTTAGACAACACAGTACCAATGACATAGTTATCAGCTTCATAAATTATGTATTGTATCATTTATTATCAACTTTGATCACAATTTTATCTGTTATGTCTAAAATCATCATACGTCGCAACTTTCCGCTTCGTTGACAATATGAATGTGACACAGATGTGAAATAGAAGTATAATCAAGTCAACGCAACGAACTTACCCCTAGCGCCATAGCATGAGCTATTCCGAACTTTGGCACATTCCTGCCCCATAGGGGTTTAAAGTGATCTGTGAGGCAAATTTTGCCGCCCCTACGAAACGACAAAAAGCAATATTTTTTGTTATTATTCAGTGCGAGCACGATCTGTGGATATGCTGTTATTGGGATGCAGATTATGAGTAAGAAGTAAAGTAAAGTATACCTTACACAGCGCCCTTTCCAAACTAGACAAATGCAAAGGTTATTTACAACCAACATGTACGCAGCAGCTCGGGTTGGCTGTAAATAATATCTTTCTGATCCACTCCCTGGATAGTGTCGACATATAGCTGCCACACACGGCGTATACGTGTATTTTTCTATCATAAACAAGTCTAAATTTTACACCTTGGTAGATTATAGTAAAACACAAGTCCCTACGTACTTTCTTCGAGGAGATTACAGAAGGGCTGAGTCTCGAACCTCGAAATTTCAGAAGCCTTAAATAATGAGTCAGCTGCTCAAACAACTCTGCCACCTATGCCACCGAACCAGTTTCATGACCCTTCACATAACTAAGTTAGGGTGTTACTTGTTGTGCTGATCCCCAGTGAAATACCCTGTATTAGTACTACTTTTCCTCGTTTACTTTAGGATTGGATGACAAAGATTATCACTCTGTGCGTTCGCAAAATACTCCTCTCAGTTACGCATGGCACACGTTTTACGGTAACGAGAAGACAGTTACATTGATAAGGTAAAAAACAGGAGTCGAATACATTCTTCAAAATATAAACGAAATGAAAAGCAATTGGGCAGGATATGGTACCGGAATGGATATGGTACCGGAATGGACACCAAAAGATGGGCAAAGAAGGCCACAGAAAGGATTCTCTAAGAAGGCAAACGGCAAAGTGGGAGGCCGAAGAAGAGGTGTTGCGACTCTGTAAAAGAGAATGCTGGCATAACACGGATGAGGCGAGCCCAAGACAGAAAGGAATGGCGACACTTGTGGTGGCTATCTTTCCGCAGTGGCAAGAAAAGCTGATGCTGGTGATGGTGATGATGATGGCGATGGTGATGGTGATGGCAATGGAGCAGGAGGAGGAGCAGGAGGAGGACGATGATGGTGATGATGGTGGTGATGATGATAAATATGAAGATATCGCTATTTTTTTTATTCCAATATCAATGTTTTCTTACAGATTTATATAAGAAGTGGATTCCCTTAAGCTTCTGAGCATCAACAACTTATTATGAATTATCAATTAACTAGCATCTTTTGAAGGACCTAAACTTGAGGGCTCTCGAACCTTGCTACTTCGAATAAGCAGCACTTGATACTCCAATTTCTTACATTTGGCCTGCCAAAAGTAGAATCCTCTTTGATGTTTGTTGTGTGAGAGAAACGTATAACACACTTCCTGACTTGTGAGAAACGGTACAAATAGCTAGTTTGGGACAGAGTAAGACACAAGTGGTAAGGCATATGTTGTAAGACACGAGTGGAAAGATACAAGTGGTAAGCATGTTGTGTGTGACTCTAGGATGGGGTACGGAAGAGACTGACAAAAGGTTACAAAATTGTAAGACCTCTAATCTTTAGTTAAATTGGCCATGTGGAAGTAGACATTGCAACTGGAAAAATATTTGCACAAAGTAAAGTAGGCCCAAAGTGTAAACGTGTAAAAGGAAAGAACATTTGCTATATTGCAGCCTAGGGGAATTTAAGGTTTACGTTCGAAGATGCTTTTCTTTGGCTACCATCCTCTTTCTATGTTGAATAAAAGACAGACAGAACGATAAGCACGCTGTTTTCTCTTCAGTGTTTGCTCCCCAACTTAAAACCCTGATTGGTTGAATTAACTCTTCGTCCGGGACTAACTTTTATTACAAATTTTAATGTAAAATAATTTCTCAAAATAAATTGTCAAAATTTTGATGTCGTACTAGAGACTTTCAATTGCTTTTAATATGAAACTTTCGCTGTCGCTCATATCAGCACCTAAGCTGCAAACGTAGTCAGTCGTTTTATAGAATCCTGGCCTTACCGTGGTGATACACGTAAGCTATAGATAAACCTCGTAGCACTGTCACGTGTAACACTACAAGGCTACGTAGTTTCATGTCCCTCTTATAAACCTTTCCTCCCTCTTAAAGTATTCATATAAGTACTAATCAACAGTCCCCTATAACTGATCATTTGACCCCTCGTGGGTGCGGCTGACCACAATCCTAAATATGCCGCGCTTATCTGATTCATTCTCCATAATCTTACCTGTACATTTTCGCTGTTTTGCCATCTAATTCTGGAATTGCTATTTCTGGCGCTGTTGTTGGATATGTAACTGGAATCTACAATGAGATATTACTGTTTAGTCAGCGATAACAACACAGTGAAACTCATAATACTCGAGGCGTCCGTTTTGTCTGTGTCTGTGGGTAGATGAAAGCTTAAACTTACTTCTTATTTAAAAATTAAATGGCAGAAGAAAGAAAGTTTAAATGTGAAGTCAACTGTGGCTTTTAAAGCCAAAATAGCATGTAAATATTTAATACTCTGTTTTAATTGGCCAACTAAATTGACAGATGACAATATCAAATGCAGCTATAATCCAATTTATACAGTAAACTCATACATATGGGCTTGGAAAACCATGTCAATCATGAAAGCAGTTGCCTAATCCAGTCACATGTATGGGATAGCTATCACTCACAATATATGATGGATAATACAACTAAGTTTGCTCATAAAATGTGGTGTGGCTTCTAATTACAAAGTGGTATTTATAGAAAAATCAACATGTTATAAAATCAAATTGATTTATTCACATCCAAATATTAAGAATAGTATAATTAAAAAAAGATAAGCTTTGAAAGCGTTGTAACAGATGTTTTATTTGTTGTGTACAATAGAACCTCGATAACTAAGGGGACCATACACATTTCTTTGAGTTGAGAGAGTTGACATAGACAGTGAGAGGTATAGGAGTTCAGGCAATATGCAAGTAATAGAGAGGATTGGCGCATACAGTTGGGAATTGGGGGTGGCATGGTGTAGGGGAATGAAACTACGCTTGGCATGGAGAAAGCAAAGATAATTTACAAATCTCAGCATTTCTGATGTTTATACACTGTTACTACACAAGTAACAAAATCTCCATGCAATGAGAAGTTAAAGTATTTATCAAAAATGTGAAAAAGAACTCCCCAAAATGATGAAAATTTTATATCATAAAGATCTCTTAAACTGAAAGAATTTGTATTGCAGATAAGATGAGTGTTTGATACCACCAGTGCTTAATATCTATTCCCTTGTAACAAAGTAATGGTACTGTTGCAAAGCATCATTTTCTGTAATAAAAACCAATTTTATATCATAAAGATCTCTTAAACTGAAAGAATTTGTATTGCAGATAAGAGGAGTGTTTGATACCACCAGTGCTTAATATCTATTCCCTTGTAACAAAGTAATGGTACTGTTGCAAAGCATCATTTTC
>JAAAKL020006377.1:0-18087 GCA_010016065.2 Carybdea cf. marsupialis auct. non (Linnaeus, 1758)
ACAATTACACACCTATCTCTATTTACTATAAATCGTACAAATCATTCAAACTGGAGTCTACATCAATACAAATACAATCCTTCTAAAAGTATTCTGGCTATTGTTCCAAATTAAGGATGTCACTATGACATAAATAAAAAGTCTATAATTATTTCGTGTAGAAATCATTTCTATTTCCAACCTTTAAAAAACCTCTGTTCTCGGTGTTTTGTCAATGACTTATCCAGCATTTAACTAAGTATTTAAACGATTTCTACTGATAATATTTTAGATATTGGACAAAATGACGTGTATTAAGATTAATTATTATTGACGCTACTGATCGATTTTATTAGATACGAACTGTGTTTTGTAAAATATATGACCTTCGCCTTATATTTCCTAATATTAAACAAGCTTACTTTATTACTAAAGTCAATTTTGAGAAAACCAATATCATTGTACATGGGCACGTTTACTGATCTGACACCAAAATCAACGAGAAAGGGTAGGTAGAGTGAGAAAGTCACACGTTTATGCCAGCCGCTTCTATCGAGTTACCAACCAATCAGTCTTCCAAGAAACTGGAATCTTACAACCGATCGTGGTAGAGATTCTGATGAACTCATTGTTGCTGCTCCATATCTATTTGAAATTGAGTAACCATGAAATACAGGGAGTAAACTCTAGCTTCGAGGGATGCCACCTGTTAATTGCGCAATTCATGTCAATTCTATTCTTACAAGCTGCAAGAGAAAGGGCTATTTTAAAATATGAAGCCCTGTTTTCTTGGCTGTGATGAAACATGATTCCTTCGAAAATGACGCTGCATGTCTACTGTCTATCAATATTTTCAACTTCTCCTTTTACGTTCCAACTCGTTACACATATTGTTTGCAATATTATATAAGTAAAAGTAAAAATTTTGGGAGTTATAAGTACCAAATTAAGTAATCCTACAAGATTATGCGCTGGAACAACATTGTTTCGTCATTAGAATTACCTTCTATTGCATGTAAACTAACAAACGACGGTATGAAAAACAAGAGAGTAGTAAATTACGACAGTCATCTTAGGTTTCAATTCCTATGTGATGATGATTATCAGCCTGCAAGGAATTTTCTTCAATTGCAGTGCTACTTATAATCTACTATATCATACAATTCAGAAGTCGTGTTATTTGTTGTTATTTGTATCGGTAACATAAGAATTCTTTAACGGCATGTTGAGAATAGTTCAGAATGTTTATTCAGTAGGTTGCTTTTGTCAGCGGCTGTAACTGCATACTATCGATGATACATCAGTTACGATTGTGCCTGCTTTCGTTGTATCGTTAGCGTGTTTTACGATTCTCAAACTTACTCTATACGTAATATTATACTCTTTTAACTCCCCGACATATTTTGATAGTTCAGTCTCTAGAGTGTATTTACATTGTTAAATTTAGTACTACAGGAGGCAATACATACCATTGTCTGGATGCATGTTTACTGTATATATAAGTATATATATATATACATATTAATTTATTTCAGTACTTTACATGTTTTATGACGCTAGACATGTTTCTGATAAAAAAAATAAAAGAAATTCAAATCTGAAGATAAACAGATAGGACGAAAAACGTATTATGGAAGATTCTGCTCCGAAACAACATTATTTTGTAGGAGACATGCCCATTTACAAAAAAAGTATGCTTACACGAATATTTTCATTTCCGTAGTTAACACACTATAAAGTTTTCTTGTCCAAATTTGAACAACTGTACATCCTGAAACCGCGGTTAAATTTCGCTAAATAGTACGCCTTGCTACCTTATGTGTCAAGAACAACTCAAGAGCTGCCTCAGTCTTCGCATCCGCAGACAAAATCTAAGAGTAAAATATTACCCCGTGAATCTATCGGCTCCACTAAATACGGTGCAGTGAAAGCACTGACCCAGGAGGTGAGTCTTCTGTTATCTTCTTCCGAATTCCTTGCGTTCCTCTGAGCAATCAAAATCCTCAGTTGAACGTCAGGTGGACCAATACAAAACCAATGAAGATGCAAATCCGTGTTCAATGACTCTGCATATTTTGATATCAGCTTTGGAAATTCGCACTATGATTCTATGAAGAGGACATTACCTTCAAGCGGCTTTGTACCATTTTCTCACTACTACAGCATCATACATGAAAAAATAACTCAAAATAGTTATGACAATACTAGTACATCTGTGGAAACGTGTATCACACCATTTTGATCTTTTTCCCAGGGCTTTTACCCTTGAGCGACCAATAATGAACTCAAGGCGTTACGGACCTGCATCGGTCAGGGTTTGTTGACAATTTATTAGGTTTGTTTTCGGAGTGATCTTCTGTCCATATCATTGCAAGCATGACCTATTCTGAGCAATAGCTTCTGGGATCCCTGAGAGTAACTTTCAATAGAAAGACTTTTTCAACCATTTTTGCGCATGAAAGTCAACATTTGAGGAATTTTTAAAATACGGAAAGTGTTTCAAATGGTATGAGTATGGCTTTAGTGATCATGTTTGATTTCTTTTAAAAGCACCATAATTAGTTCTTTGATTTGGGAAAAATAGAAGAAATCGGTAACAGAAACGAAATGTGGTAACAGAGGTTTCTCCAATTTTAACACAGAAATACAGCAAAAAAATGTTATCTCTCTTTCTATTATTTTGGGTATAAATTCTATGACTTGTACTAATGTGGAGATACGAAATATTTGTCCTATATTCTACGTCAGACTTGGAAGTATTATATCCCATTTTAGGTAATGACTTGAAAGACTCCTGTTATCTCTAAGACTATAACTTTTCCTTTTCTACTGTTTGGGACATGACTTCTTAAATTTATCTGTATATAAAGAGAGGGATTGTTGTCGTACCCGCTATAAGTACGTTCTAAATTTGTATTCCCCTGTTTTTCCAACCGCTTCCGTATCCGATTAAGTTTAAAAGCGACATCAGTTACCTTGCTCTAACCATTTTGCACATCACGTTTACAATTGAATAAATAGAATAAACATCGAATATTTTCCTTTATCTTTCTTGTGCGTCTTAAACGTATTCATTTTGTATCAGCCTTTAGGGTCACAGGGGTGTATCTTTAAGAGTATTCTTCTTTGCTGCCACCTTGCAATACAACCTAATGCTCGGAAAAATTGTCAAGTTAAGGTAAATATTTAAGAATAGGATGGGTATGCTCTCAGTTACCACACAGAGAGGCGTGGAAGCATTTTATTTGTTTGTTTGGTGTTTTTGTTTACTTGCTATATTAATTTTATTATCATCATTTCTCTTATAATTATTTTTTCACTTCTGTAACTAGTTGAGAGGAATGCATATATATGGTTGAAATTGATCATTACTTTATTATAATCTTTTAAATCAATTCCAGAATAAGAGGAAATATTGTCAAACGGAGATCAAGTCGTGAAGGTCATTTTTATTCAATACAATGATCTTTAAATTTAAAGAAGTAAAGTGTCCATTCCAAAGGAGTGTGGGCTTGAGCTACTTCAGGCTTTGTTTCCTCAACTCTATTTTCTATTCCTGGTACAGCAACCAAATACAGATCAACGTTGCTATTTCATGTATTCGGTAATGGCAAAATGCAGAAAGTGGGCACAGATACGTCTACCCCTTTGATGCATATTTGAAGTAAAAAGCGTAATACCAAAACTTGAAAATTGTATTCTTGTATCGCAAATGGACAAGCAGCAGAATTGAAGATAACGATCCTCTTTATTTCGAGCATGCCATAAGTGAGTTATGGAACCAATAAGCGTGTAGCATTACATGTGCCAACTGTAGGCAGTACAGCAATATTTTGCAATATCTCTTGCTCTCCCAGTTAATTCTTACAAGATTTTTAATGTCCTTGATGTACTTAAAGTACATCATAGAAGGTACAAGAAAATGAAGCATCCCTCTTAAAGAAGGGAACTACCCTGCTTCAACCCCCCGTTGGTCTTCCATGAATATTCATCGCCCACCCGACTGCCCAATTAAATATGGATCGTGTGCAGTGATCTTTTGGTTTTGTCAAGTCATGCATGCCGCTTGATCACTGACACGCGCAGACAACCCGAGGGTAAGCCGCGTTTGTGGCTCAGATGTAAACCCGCACAAACGATTCGTAACCTGCTATCTGTCAAGGTGGCCCTTTATTCCGCCGTCGAAAACATCGTAACGATCAACAGTCACTTTCAAAGTGGTATGTTATTGTTAATCAGTTTTAATCCATGTTACCTCTACTTCTGTTTATCTCTATTTTTAATGTTAATTATATTTCATCTGGATGTGGAGATTGCATTATGATGTAGCAAGACAATTCCAATGAAGTTTATGTAAGTATCATTTGTGACGTGTACAACGCTATAATTCGCTAAAAAATATTAACACTAACCTAAATCTCTACAGTTTACATCTAAACTTATTGTTCACTATTATTCTAATAATTTTCATACAATAATATTCATAACCAGTTTAATACTAACGAGAAATAACAATAATACGGCTTGAAAGCAACTACGACTGGCGACAGCACTTGCGGCTTGTAGCGTCCTTCGAGACTTTATATGGCATAATTGTTTTAGTTGGTTAAATTGTGGAAAGTTGTAATTTTTTCTCCCCTAATGCTAACTACGGATTATAATATAAAGGTGTATACATCTTAGGAGATAATTATATATGGTTAGAATTATATTGATGTATTTTGGTTATTGCGTCCCAAAACCAGGACGTAGAGGAAGTGGAACACTGTTTACCATCTTGTAAACATTACCTTTTCCCATGTACATCAAGGCATGCTTTTCACTACTTTCGACCTTCATGTAATCTAATAAGATCATATGTAATACCAATATTTTGGAAAGCTTTGCTTTGTCGCACTTTGATGTTATAATATACATTGAAGGCACGAGTTGGCAAGTACCAGCAGCTCATCGCCATGAACAATATCTTTGTGTTCAAGCGCTTAACATTGTCTAAAGAAGGCTTGATTTACAATAGGATAATGCTAGCTGTATATATAGTATAGATTGAAGTTAGTAGCCTTTTCTGCAACAGTCAATTTGTAAACTTCAAATCGCCCGTGCCAAACCAAGATCCCGAAGATCATCGAACACGGCTCAAAGATCAGGCTTCCTTTGTTTAGAACGATTGTTTGGTTGTTTGACTAGTGGTCTTTGATCTTATCTTACTAAACCGGCTTCCAGAGAAAATTTATTTTTTTATCCATCCAGTGTATTCAAAAAAATATTCTCTTCTAATTGAATTCCCAATAATATTTATATTTTTTTCAATTTTGAGTGATATTCCTTCGTCCGAATTAACGCTGTAACTAGCTACTTTCAAATGGACATACTAATGATGGCTTAGGTTGCATCATTGTCATACGACCGATGTTGATGATTCGAAAACTGAGTAATAAGTATTTACGTTCTTGCTCAGCAATCACGAGATTTATTAGTGTGAATTCACAATTTTAGTTATGGTAACAAGCGTTTTATAACATGGACGAACAAAAACATGCTAGGCTGCGATTGATTGTATCCATGTATATGATCCTATTGGATCCGAAGTATCGGATCAGTCAATAACTGCTATTTTATACTTGGTGCTGGAATTTCAGTCAACAGTACATTGTGTATTGAAATTCAGAAGCTGTCAATAGATACAGTTAGATATGAACAAAATTCTGAGTAGACGTACGTACAAGAACTGTTCCTTCAAATAACTGATGCCATCCAAGACTTTTCTTTAAACAGGCTTTTTAATAGATTGCTCAAACTTTATTTGTAATGTAGTTGCATATAGATTTACTTTAAAACCACTGTATTCATACAATAATAAACAACTAAGCAGAAACTGAACTTTTAAGCTCAGTAACAAAGCTAAAGTACAATGTCTGCTATGTAGTTTATTAGTAGTTTATCACAATGGTTAAACCTTTGTACCGTAGTAAATTGAAGCACTATTGTTGATCTTATTTTCATATAATGATCATATTACGTACTCTGGCTATATGCGGGTTTCCTTTCAAGTTATTTATTAGTGTCACGTCGCAGTAAAATTGATTAATTAACAATAAAACATATCTTTATATCAGTCCTAATTCCATGGTTGTAATTTCAATCCTAACTGTCTGTAAAACCTCATCTCCTTTCGTTTTATCTCCCAAGAAACGCCGTTGTTTGGTAAACTTGTTAAAAAATGGGACAGGGTGGTATCATCAATATCACGTACTGAAAATCATTCAATGTTCATCATCACAACTATTGCTATTGCTTTAGAAATTTCAAGGCATTTACGGCTTTTCTGTGATCCTTTGTAAAATCTTCATCCATGTGTGCTCCACGAAATTTATCAATAGCTATTTAAGAAGCAGTTTTAAGGTATCGAAAGACATTGCCAACTATTATGCAAAGACATGTAGCTGATATCTAGAAGTTGACAAATAAATTGCTAGTGAATATGGAAGGTACGCTCGAAATCGAACAAGAATGAGATAATATATGTATATATATACAGATACAGATGTCATACGCAGTCCAACAATGTATTACATACTTGTGATGACAGGAAAATTTAACCACTTCACATCACACGTTGCTTCAATCACGTCGTTGGCACTTCAACAGAGGATAGGCGATCGGACATTCCAAAAATACATGGGTAGGCAGAGCATATATTCATTGTTTCTAAAGTATGAGAAACTCATAAGAAACTAGTACCCACTAACTAAAAGAAAAGATCACACACAAAACATGGTAGAGAAGATGAAATGCATATAATTTTTTTCTGTGACAAATGTTTGCCAGGGTAGGCCGAATAGTAAAGCAAGAGCTCACAGGGCAGGCGGCGCCATATCTTGCGTACCCTCAGCGACGTGCTTGCATTGTTTATAAGTAGGCTTTCTTATATTTTCTTCATCAAACGTTTGCTGGACTTCATAAATAGCCTCTTCTATTCTGATTGGGCACTGGTTCTCACTTGGTATCAACGGAACATTCTTTAAACTGCAAGTACCAAATATCTTACTGACTAAGAAACCATTTCACGATACAACACTCGTATTTATGACGTAAAGTAAGGATGGCGTGAAGCCGTGGTACGACACTTTTAGATCAATACTAAAATTGAGGTACGATACTGTTACATGTTTCGGAATAAGCTATCCTTATACTAAAAAAATAATTTCATATATCTTGTGCCACCATATTTATAACCTTGGTCACATAGAGTAAGAAAGAACAAATTTCTGCACTTGATAGGTGCCGCAGCACAGTCCAAAAAGTGAGGGGGTCAAATTTAACTGCTAACACGATCGCTTCCATTTATCTGTAGGTTGTATTGAAGCTTGATTCGAGTAGCATATGCCTATCAGTTTTGGGCTGTCAGAGCATATGGATAGTGACTCAGGGTATTTTAGTAGCACAACAAATTATGCAATCAGATCTTTTTTGGCAAAACGTAGGTGGGCCATGGCCCCTGCATTCCCCCATTGCTGCTGCCCTTGTTTGAGGTTAGTGAATTAAATATATCAAATAAAGTGATCTATACATAAAATCAAGAGCGTACAATTTTCGGAATAAAAGATGATTCGTGCCTTAAGGCACGGCTACCCCTTGGACTGAATGAAAAGCTTGGGAAATCAATGTAGTAGTAACTTTGAAAGAAGTACTAAGGGTACTAATCACAGTTTCAAATCTCTAGTCACATAGATTGGGCTACATTAGCACATAGAACAGCGTATTATTTGTATTATTTGTGTTTAAAAAATTTTAATTTGCTAATCGGTGTTACCAAAACTGTCGTGCGATTTTATGAACGCATATGGCATACGTTGGTGAGTCTAATGTAGTGCTTAAGCAAAATGCAATAAAGTAGCCATTTACATTATTAGGAGGATGGAAAGTCAAATGTGCTAGTACACAATCTTACGTGCTCATATTTACCAATAATTTAAGGGATGAAAAGCCAAAGTTATCCAGAATTTTAGCATTGAAAAATATTTGGTATACATGTATGATGGATTAGAACAACACTTGATTCGACTTGTTATGAATGTTTTTGTAAGTTGCTTGAAATGGCCACCGCAGCATCCACGGATATCGTAATGCATAGTAAAGCTGACTTTGGCCTTAGTTTAGTAAAAATATCCACTAAATACATGCAGTGTCCATCGATTATCAGAAAAGATTAAAGAACTCTAATGAGCTGTACTTTAAGAAACATGCGTCTTGCTGTCAAAAGGCATCGAGTCATTTCCATAAGATCATTTACTTTTTTGCTTGTACATATCTTAATAACGATTTTCGTCCTCTTGAAAATCTCCATCTGTGTAATTAAATCTGATAACAATTTATGTTTTGCATGTCTAGACTTTGTGTCTGTTTGAAAACCCCCCTCTCCACTTATTCAAGGCCTGTGATCTGTGTACTTGATCCTAAGCTAAAAATACTACCTTACCTTCGGTCTCCTTTATCGATAAATTCAGACCAATATCCGGAGACAGGAAATCACAAGGACCTTTTCTAATAACATGTCGAAGAAACATTTCCCAATGATTTTAAAAGCTCTCTTCGATTGCTCATTTGAGGCTTTTTTAAAACTCTTCCAATTGTCAAAAATTCCGATCCAAAGAGATCAGAATTTGCGTAAGATTACATTAGGCCTTTATGTTGTCAGGATATTCATATCAGGAAGACAACTATTTTAGTACAGGAGGTAGCGGTTGTACGCCCATATTCGGGCAGAAAAGTCTCCCCACATAAATACGTAAGATACGTAATGGGACAAAAGCAGTTGGTAAAAGGATAGATGGAATATAATAATTTGCATGCGTAGAATTGGCTACCAGGGGCCTTGAGCATTACATATCTGCCCTCCCCTTGCTCTCACCTTTCTTATCATTCGAGGTCTCTCACTGTAAATAATATGGTGAATCAATAGAAGTCATTAGAGTTAGCGTAAAGTTTAAAATTAATCTCTTAGAAATCGGAGAAATAAAAAGCATAGGTTTCCTTGGCTCAAACATTGGAAATGGTTACATTAAATATCTCTCGAGGCTGCCGTCCTTGAAAGGGACCTAATCTTATTCAGGTCTCTCTAACTCATCTGTGGCTTAAAGATACTAAGGCAGTTTGTGCGCATCTTTGCAGTTGTATAGCGGTTTTAAAACAGCGACTTTATAATCTAGAAATGCGTACTGCAAAGTGTTTAGAACGGCCATTATGTAAATGATTGTATCGCCCATTATGTAAATGCTCTCTGCTACACTCAGGTCTAGATCAGCAGTTCTTCTAATCATGGATATGCCTTTATTGTCCTGCTGGCTTGTGGGTTTTTATACAGCAATACTCATTACTAGCCTATTATGCTTGCAAACTGTCTTCCAAACATTTACACACTGGTTTTTTTTCGCTTGGCTTTGACAATGAGTGGTCATCAACAAAAGGCAGAAGGACTTCCATTCAAAACTAAAAGTTGGTATTTTTATGTTAAAAAATTGACATCGTGAAGTATTTTTCATATCAGTCCTTATATCCGTAATATTTCTGGGACATATTTTTTTATTTATTGAAGGAGAACCAACACCTGAAGGTATTACATCGCCATAATTGTGACTGAAATATTGAGGTGGCTACATTTTGAAATTGATAAAGTGAGAAAATGTCGAAAACCTGCTTCTCAGAAACGACCTCTGACGCACATTTTAACATAAATAAAAAGATATTTTCCACAGAAGTGAGAAAATATATTGAACCTAAATATTGGGGGGCTTCAGCTCCCCATGCCCCTGTATTACAGAGGATAAGACCTTTTTTTCCGAAGTATTAAAACAAAAAAGAAAGGTTATCTTTAATGAGCAGTATTTTGAAGATGGTAGTTAATAAATTGATGAGTTTTAGTGAAGCCTTAGTTTGAATTGAATTCTATAAAGAAAACGATGCAAGTATTCTAGAAATTCAATTCATGTGTGTACGAGATACTTGTACGTAATCAACAATATTTTCAAAATTTAGGGTACGCTAGGGCAGTGGCCCTGACATTTTTATTCTTTTAGGAATGCTAGAAGCAGACCATCAGCCAGGGGACGGAGAGTGAGAGCCCTCCCTAAAATAACACTTACCCCCCTGCTTGCAGAAAATTTACATGACTTGGTACATAGAGTTTCACATCTTAAATTTGACATTGCCCCCTGTAAAAGCGGAAACGCGTAAAACGCTAGAAAGTTAGAAACGTACTTTCCTAGATGGAATTTTTTAGCCATGGATGTACTTTCCTACAATTAAATTAGGGTGAGGGTTAGGGTCCCGTAAAACGTCTTGTACCCCCCTGCTGAATTCGCCCTTGTTACGGGCCTTGCTAAAAATCGAAGCTTCCCTTCGCGCACAGGTTACTTAAAAATAATAACTAGCAGATCAGTTTGCTACACATTTATTTTCAGCACCAACGACCTTCTATGATAATTCAATAGCAACGTCATTTCGGTACGCGAAATTGAGAAAAAAATTGTCAAAGCATTTAGAAGTTACCCGATTCAATTCAAAGGTCGTTGCATAATTGTTACTTCTTCCTTGACAAAATACAAGACAGAGGCGGCTGATCAGACCTACATTGAATCATTTTCTATCCTCATTTTGGATGGTGTAGCGCTGAAAAACTCCTCTAGTATATGAAAATAGTCAAAATATCGTCAACAACGCGATTTTCTTGTAATGGAACGGAGGAACGGGTATTTCTTTTTACCGAGAAAAGTTTGCACGAATCGAAATTTTCTTTGAAGACATTATTGAACCAGACGGTTCTTATCCGGGGGGTCCGGGATGTTAAAAGAAATAACTTTAAAGTGGTGAGCTAGCCCCTGATATGTCCTGTTTTGATTGCAAATAACTCTTTAATGTTGACATTAACACTAGACCAAAAACCCTGCAAATTTGTAAAGCTTCTCTGTGCCTCTCTTCCGAACAATAGCATCAACGACCGTCACTTTCTTCTTAAATGCATATGTTTTGTTTCTCTGAATAGAAGTGTCGGTGTAAAAACCCTTATCCTTTTGGCCGGCATGGAAATTATTACAGGTACCGGTCAGCGGGCCAGCGGTTAAAATACACTGCCACAGTGTGCCTTATAAGGGACTTGAATTCTTGAAAGAGAATGCCTGGCTACTTCTTTTTTTATTTGATCCCCTCCTATTCCATTTTGATAAAAGTGCTACACCTTCCTTCACAAACAACATTTTATAACTAGCACGAGGCTCAAATCTTTAAGGACAGTAATCTACTGATAAGAAAAAGCCCAGATGAGAGTGGTCACGCATTTGAAGAAATAAAAACCGAGCACAACAGGTAAAACAGAAAGCGTAACACCGAAAGAAAAGGTGAAAATTGGACATGTAAAAGCTATAAAATATAGTGTTGCGTCTCGAATTCGGTCTTAGTACATACATAGTAATCTAGCAACAACCAAGCAACAAATCAACCAAAAAAGAGAATAAAGTAATTACCTTTCAGTCCAACTAAAATTTGCATTGCTAATGAAAATGAGTGTATTGCTAGAATTTCCACATCAACACATTACCACTTTTGATTTTTCTCCTTGTATTTTGTACCACTTTCATAAATTCTTAAACGGTTTATTTATGGTATACAGAATTAAAATAACAGGAAGTAGCAAAACAAGTTTGATAATAGAAGTTTTTTCTGCTGACACCCACAAAATTGTAGGCATGGTGCACGGCAAGGAAGTTATGAAACGTATAACCACCTTTTCCCACAAGTTTTTGAGGAACAAATAGGGGATCACAAGATTTTATATCCCTTTAAGTTTAAGAAAACAGTAGATTATTTTGAGTTTTGTTCCCAATCATCAATGCACTGTAATCCAATACCTTGCAACCAATAAAACTGACACCTGACAGACAGCACACATCACCAAAAACTAATATATAACGGAAAACAGTATTTTCATCTTCACATTATATTTGTAACTTGCATTAATTTTAAATGACACTCCTTACCGTCTACTCTAACTTGTCTCTAGACGCTTGTACTCCAGACATTGTATGTATTGACCTACTACCAGTCCTAATTTTGAAAGCCAGACGATCAATATAGAATCAATATTCACCTTTAAAACTTTTTAAATAAGCTCCATATTGTAAGGTAGGTTTGATTAAGCAAGAAACATCCTTGGTATGGAAAGCAGGGTCTGACTTACTACATCAATAATCGGCTCATAGATATATGATGGCTTCATACGCAAACTATCGTTGTCATCCTTGATCAATATTCTCCCTTACGCTATGGTCTATCTTAACCATTGTCATTTATGACCTACATCATCCATTATGCCATGGTCTAAATTAGCCATTGTCATCTTTGACCTACATCCTCCCTTACGCTATGTTCAAACTTAACCATTGTAATCTTTGATCTATTTCCTCCCTTACCCCATGGTCCACCATAACCATTGGCATCTTTGATCTACATCCTCAGTTACGCTATGGTCAAATTTAACTATTGGCATCTTTGATCTATAACCCCTCCTTACGCTATGATCTATCTAAGCCATTGGCATCTTTGATCTATAACCCCTCCTTACGCTATGGTCTAACTAAGCCATTGGCATCTTTGATTTATATCGTCCTTACGCTATGGTCTAACTTAACTATTGGCATCTTTCTCTTTCGGCGTTTAGAAGTTAGAAGAGAAATATCCTACTAGTTGCGGAAAACTCCGTTTACGGAAGATTGTAGGCAAATCCACTAAAGAAGCAAACAATCATTGAAGGTGCATCTTGCGATGACTGTTATCATACTTGTGCATCACATGACTACTGGAAAAATCCTATTGACGTAAGTTACAAGGTTTCAGAGCAAAAGGCGTTGATTCCTATTGGCTATTTGAATTCGTGTGTGAATGATATCATCGACGATTAAATTGCTGTTGTTGATTTAACGACTGATGTGCATTTTGTTCTTAATAAGCTTTGCGCGAAAGCATTTTGTGTAAAGGATAATAAGTGAACGATCTGAGCTATACAGTGTAAGCATGTATAAATCTAAAATTCATTCGTAAAACAAATTATAACAGTAACGAAAAGTAAATCATCGCAGTTTCACATCCTATTATATGACGGTTATCATCACGATTCCTTCCTACTACTGCTTACAAGTATTGGACTCTGCCTTGTTGTATTAGCCACTTTTGGCATTGGCATCAAAAGTAACTCTTGGTTTTGTTATATTCATACATGCATACACTCAAATATCAGCCGCCAACTTTGCGTTAAAATCTTGCTCATTAGTCCGTTTACAACAGTTTACCAAGGGTACACGCTATGTTTGTCTAAAACCCTTGTGAAGAAAAATACGGGAATGGTAATATGTTGAATTAAATAGACAAGAATAAACATGTGTATTGACAATTGAGGTTTTATCGCGTGCTAACGTTTCTTGATGATCAAGGCAATCTCTACTGACGGTGTCTTTCATGTCATCCATAATCATTTCGACAATTTTGTTTTCAATTTTGCAAATTAGTGGTCGCAGCATTGCTGGCTGAATTGTCTCCGTGTAGCCAGGCTTTAACCCTCCTAATTCCAGTGGAGGCTATTTTCACACCCCAATTTCCTTTCCCTAAAACATTTTGCTGACTATTGGTAGATAGTTAAATTTTGTGATTATTCCTAAATTAGACATTGTGAAAGTGTGAGAAAATGTGTTTGAGATCATTTAAAATATAAACATGATCATGACTTTCTCACAGTTATTGTAAATATGGTATTCGGGTTTTAACGTTTTCCATAGTGTTTGATAATATATTACGGAAAATAACAAAAAATATTAGGGAATAAAACACCAATATCTCCAAACAGGAGTATTTTAAGTATGTTTTATTTTTATGATAAATAGAATAAAGTATTTTCATGTATCTCTTTTAATTGATTTAAAAAATCTGTTTTAAACTAAAAAAAACTTTGGTCTCAAACTTTAGGTTATCAATCAAAGTCAAAATATTCGTCATCTTACGCGTTCACCAGATCCAGAAATTTAGGTTCTCTAATTTATGCATGTCTTTGTACCTAAACCAGTTATGAAATGTTCTTTGCAGCAAACATATGCCAAGTTTCATTTTACCAGGATGTTTCACGACAACAATCGTGAACAATTACGTCATCAGACAACTTGATGACAGATTGATGGATTTATTTTCAGTTTTCTCTGCCCTTTTTAAAACGGATCTCTACAAGAATGAGTGTAAGGCCGTTAGTGTTTGAGGACTGAGGAGACATTTTTTGTCAAGTTCTCCGCTTCCTGTACCACACTATGATCTATCAAAATCTTACATACGCTGAGTCTCGTAAGGAAGAAACTTCGTTATCTAATTTTAATCTCGAATGCTGTTACAAACAACAGACGTTTGCTTCAACTAACCACAGCCAGTTCAATGTCGAGTTCAAGATATCAATTATCCAAATTTAACAACAGTTGTACGCTAGAGAAAATGTAGAACTGATTTACACTTTTCGGCGATCCCTTTGACGAAAAGTATTTCACGCTGCGAACGTGTCAGATGATCGTTCTGAAAATCACATAGTGGAGATGTTCCTATAATCTGATCTTTCTTGCAGCCAAGTTGCGTGAAGAGATACAGGGAAAAACCAGGTTTTCTGATGAAACCACCAAAGCATTTACTCGCTTATTCAAAGGTAATAAAAAGCTCAGCTCTAACAAGATTACATTCGTATTGTTACAACCATTTTTTCAATAAAACACTTTCGGCTTTTAAACTATTTGTTAATCTTCATTTTTTCAGTCGTTGCTTAGTAACAGGACAAATTAAACATAAATAAATTCAGCAGAAACTTTGCGACTCGTTCATTGTCAAATTCTAAAATATAACAGCCAGAGAGGAAACTTGATTCCTACAAACGTTTCGTATCTTGTTCAGACTTCGGCAGGTCTAATGCTACATTTGGAATTTTATTGTACGTGATTCTCACCATATTATGCACTCGTTCATTTTTCAAACTGACGCCTTTTGACTGACACTTTCACGATGGATACTGCAATGTCAGATATTTGGCAACCGTGATAAGCTCTTGACCAATGACTTCTCTCAATAGGGTGTTCCTCTGTGCGGAAGGAAAGTGATGAGGTCACAAATCCAAAGTTTTAGAAATAGTAATATTTGACTCCAGATATCGGAAGGCAACTCTGGAATAGGCTGTTTCCCAAATACGAGTGCTGTAGTTTATATAGTGTTTAAACTAGAGGGCATTGAATGTCAAAAATCTCTGGTCAAAACTCCTTCATATTCCTTGGATCCTCAAGTTAGGATCCAGCATCAAGTAACAAGGTTTTGTCGGAGAGATGTAAAACTTTGAAAGCTAATATCTATGTGTTGGGAAAGAGCAGCACTCTCAATTTTGGCCATTGACGTTCCTTCTAATAGGGCAACATGAAAATTGATTATTTTTTCCATAATTCAAAGATTTTTATATTCGTGACGTCCCATTTTCCCTCCGCATTATATCTTTTAATCGCAACTTCAATTCAGATCAAAGCAGAGATGAAAGTTTAGATCAATCTGGTTATCGATAAATATGACCCAGAGATTTAAGGTTTTTATCATCTAATTAATCAAAGTCTTTTTCATATGAAGCAAAGTTACATTTCTTAACATCGTTTCTATGAAGGTAGAAGTACCCTTATTATCAGACGGTGTAGATAAAAAGGTACACTTTCAACTCGGATATTTTGTTTCGCACTTTTTTCGAACATCCGATGAAGCCTGGAGGGGTTCGAGGAAACAAAAGATTTGTGAAGCGAAGTGTCTCTCATAAGGGATATAGCACAATTTTCATTTTACGGCGCAACAGGACTCATAAATATAGCACACCATTAGCCCCACAGCCCGAGCAGTTCTCGAACGAACAACTATTGATTATAAATCCAACGCCAAAATCATTCTGTCAAATTGAATCGTTTGAAGCATTGATCCTTAAATGACACTTAAGGTCAATTTTTCTTCGAATTTATAAAAGTAGAGGATTGTAAAACGCTGTTGCAGATGACAACTGTATGAGTGATACGTTGTTGGTCACTCATAGTATTGAAAATGCAGAAGCTGTAAACACATTCCCTTTCTGCCAAAGCACAGGCTAGACTCCTTTGCTTTGATAAATGCATCTTCAAGGACAGCAAGCTAATAGGTAGAACACGATTATGTTAATCCTGTAAAGGAATTCTCTTGATAGTTGTCTGTGTAAACAATTCCAGTTATTGAATCACTTTTAGGTAAAATTTAGTTAGTTTTGTAAACACGACAGGTAAAATTCTTAAAGCCTTATGACGGGCGCTGTATGTTGCTCGACTTTGTCATGCAGCTCCATGCGATACACGGCCTAATTTCCCACTATCATAGCGGCATATGAACTTGAAAATCAATAAGCATTTTTATTTGATAGGATATACATCTTTATGTGGTTGCAGGACAATTTTTAGATAGAATGCAAATGAGAAATGAAGTCGTTCTCACACAGATGTATCTAAAGAAGAAGAGCAAATAAAGAAATACATATGCTAAATCATTTGTGAAGCGTAAATTTCGTTATGGTCTATGGTTTACGCACGTCCTCCAGATGTAACAATTACCTGCCATCTACCCCACACAAAACTTCGTGAGAAAGAATGATCTCTAATGATGGGTCTTCTACAGAGAAACAAACTTGGCCCAGCATTCCATTATCTACACAGAAGGTACGAAAAACAAGTGGTGAAGTTTTTTTTCTTCCCTATTGTCTTGAATATAGAGACACTGCTTTACCAAGTCCTTGTAAATCTCTCAACATTTTTTATCAGTTGCTTTTATTTAAATTTGTCAAACTAGCACTTTAAACACTTCGGATCAATATCGACTTGAAAGAAAGATGCGTAACATGATAAGCATCTGTTAAATTATATAATCTTTTCTTGATTATCTAAAAGTATCAACTGTTTTTAGGTTACCTTAAAGATGCAATCTCAACAGTGCATGGCATATCTAGGAAATGCCATACACCCACTATGGTGCTTTACAGCTGACAGCACCGCAACCGTATCTACCATACCATCATCAGGAGAAACCACTTTGCAGTTTCGGCCCCTCTTCCTCGACTGCATATTTGAAGTAACGGGGCCCCTCCATCTGGAGGTGGTAACCTGGCACCAGTGTCAACTGCTACCTTTCGAGCCAAGACTGATCCTTTCTCTTCAACCAGCTCCATAATGATGCCCTCCCTGTTGTTTCCTGTGCATCTTTGATAAACGTCTTTATCTCCGAGTTCGTACAGCAGAATCGATGCTGCAAGGTGCTGATCAGCCCTCGCTCAGTATGCCCGCGGCACACCTACCGCCATATGACAGTACTCTATCTTCCATCCCTTTTCTTTACACTCCCTTAACAATTCTTTGTATCTCTTGTCCTACCTTTTTTCTGCACGTGCGAGATTCTCTTCCCACGGAACTGTCAACTCCAAAACAAGCCCCACTTTCCTTTCTTCACTCCGCACTACAGTATCTGGTCACTGTTTTGTTAAAACACGTGAAAAGGTATTCTGACCACTCACCTCGATTTTCCACTGCCCTTTCCATCTCTAATCAATGCTTACTGTCTTCGGACGACTCCTTGACAAGCTAGTCTTGCGTGCTTGCCGTCTTGCTATCTTGCAAGCTTGCCGTCTTGCTGTCTTGCAAGCTTGACAAGCTTGTTGCCCCAGACTTTGTAAAAGTTCATCTTTCTAATCTTTTCCACTTTTAGCAGTTCTCCATCATTAAAATTCTTCATCTTCTTCCCCACCAGCTTTCCAATTACTTTAAATACCTGATTGTGTCGCCAGGTGTACCTCTCAAGTACAAGATGACAATCTGACAGGATGTGCCTGGGCGTTCCTCCTTTCCCACAACAACATTTCTCATTGTTGTCTAGCTTCCAACGAACAAAGTTGAGTGGTGATAGCATAACATCATACGTCGACTTGATTAGAAAGGACGTTCTTGCTTGGTCCCATTTCCACATCTCTTTCAATCCGAGTTTCCGGTTCACAACAAA
>JAAAKL020006378.1:0-18086 GCA_010016065.2 Carybdea cf. marsupialis auct. non (Linnaeus, 1758)
CATGTAAAATTCTATCAATTTTCTTAATAGAATACACCATTCTGTCATACGGGGAGGGCACTTATATATGTTCTTAACATCTTGCGAGAGGCCAGTCTCAGTTTGTTCTTAAATAATGGACAAATTTCAGCCTCGTGTTCTTATAAAAAGCGTGTAACACATTGAACATATTTCGAATTGAAAAATGAATCCAGATTGCGTAGGGAAAGTGGCTACGTCACCAATCAAAAATTGTGGAAATAGTACGGTTTAATTCCAGATATCGAAAGGCAACCCAGGAATAGGCTGTTTCCCAAAATAACAGACCTGTAGTGCATACAGTGTTTAAACTAGCGGCGTTTGAATTTCAAAAATCTCTTGTCAAAACTCGGTTAACATTTATATTGAGCGTTTTTTCCACGATCGACACATTTTCAAAATCGTGACGTCATACATTCCTTCAGCATCGAAACTGAAACAAAAGAACCCCTAATCCTATATATTGGCATTGTCTAGCAGACGATCTGTTTTTGGCACAGATCAAAATAGAACAGAAGTTGCTAACACAGTCTCCACGCTTCAAAAAATTAAAATCGTCGGAATATGATCCCCATCGACAAAGGTCAAATGAGGTAACAAAGATTGATTGCATCACTGACAGCTGACATCAGTGTTGAGTGCCGATGTATCGATAAGGCCTGTGTCTGCATGAAATGAGAGCAAAATAGAAACTATGCTTTGCATTACCAGATTGCTTTTGATACAACATAGCACCTGATACCAGATAGGCCTTTCCGTTACCTGACATTGGACAGTTATTTGTTTTCTGTTCTAAGATGCTGACTGTGTCAGTTCCTCAATCATCTTATCGTTGTGGCTGAGGTAAGATAAAACAGAAATGTGGCGCCGTTGTATGGTGCCCAAATGTATTGGATACGCGCGTGCACATGCGGATGGCCCCAGTGACTGCGATGAAAAGAAGTTGTCAATGCTTCCTTGCGCGGTGGTTTTCAAAGCAAGCTTTTTAGACCGTATGGCCTCAAGGTTAACTCCATACCATTACCCATGCATCAATTCATTCATTCATTAATTCATTCATCAGTGTGACTAGTCTCGATTTGAAATTCACGGGAACCCTAAGTTATATCAATGTCTACCACTCCAATGATCACTTTCACACCGGTGAATTCTAGTTGTTATGAGGGAATCACAGTGCACTTAAAGTTCGACATAAGCATGGTACAAAACGCGCTTCACTATATTTACATATAACTTTCATCCGTCACCACACGCCTTCACCTTCAGAGCTTGGGGGTGGGGGCTTAGGTGTTGCTTTCCTCTCCTTTGCCCAAGTCTAATGTGCAGGTGACCTGTAGCAGGGCCTCTTAACTTCAATTCATGATTGATATGTCAGAAAGTGAATTGACAAATTATGTAAAGGAACTGTATGGTGCGAACTTGCTAACCTAGTGAAAAAGTTTATCAAAATCATCACATACTTCTCGACAAGGTCTCACAACGCCGTTCATTTCTCGACTTATTAGATGGCATAAACTTGGCCATGGCAAAAACCATGACAAAACCCAGACAAATAAGCCACGGTAGCAGATTGAGCAATATAAAACGCAACGAGCTCTTGTTCCTTAGCTTCGAGTTTGTTCCTTGACAGATGTTTCTAGGACATACTGTTACACAATACCGAACGACAAAGACACACCTAAACTAACCACATCAAAGCAAACCCGTGGTTAAATTGCATGGCAGACGTTCAGTCGTGAAAAACATCTGGAAGGAAGGAAATGGTAAGAAACTACAATCCTCAATTTGAAAGTTGAACTGCAGAACATGCTGATAAATTGGAGTTGCGCTTCGATCTAACCTTTGGTTTTCTAATATCAACTTTCGCTACTCACCCCTACGCTGCTGGGAGGTGCTCTGGAGCCCCCTAGAAAACCCCATTTCCTCCCTTAAATGTTTGAACTACGAATGTTGCTTCCAAGTGACGCAAATTAAGGGACCAATCCGAAGTTCTGGCACTTCTTGGATTATTTTCAAGGTTTACGTCTACTTCATAATGGGACCCTCCAGATGTCACCTTTGGCACCATAACTATTCGTGTCTGGGCATAGAGCAGGACAGACCCTCTTGCCCACATCTGTGGCGCTGAAACCGTTTCCATGCATTGTTCAATGCATGTTCGGTGTTTCTTTGATTGTCCCTGCTACTGAATATCTAGTCTGGCGACGTAATCGACAAAAATCTTGGGGCATATACACAATGATGCATCCCGCTGTATGGATCATAGCCCCCTACCATCTAAAATTATCCTAGGGCTACATGTGCTACTGAAAAAAAATCCACTTCGATTGAAATCCGTGGCATATTATGGCAACCCGAGATAAATAATCCAGGAAAATCCCGTTCTGCTCGCAACCCCACTCTGAAACATGAAACCTTCTGACTTTTGATTGTATGTCTGTCACCAGATAGTCGGATCTGGATCGTGACAATCAGTTCAGCTCTTAAAAATTGGTGAGGGGTAGTTGGGAAGTTACTTATGGAGTCATAAACATATCAGTACAGTGACGAAAGCACTACGAACTCTGAGACATTAACTTTACTAGACAAAAACAAAGATCTGGGCAGGGACAACTAGGTTGAATTATAGTAGCAGTCTTTGTAATGGGCAACGCGAACTGTGACTGAGAAAGGGGCCACCATGTCGTTGAGACGTAGATATCGAGTCACTACAACGAAGAACGAAAACTTGGGGAAGACGACGACAAGGGGCTTGAATCCACTGTCTTTCAAGACAGCTAAGGCAAATGACATTCGTCAAGACATGGTTACTGAGTAAACAACATCAATTACCCATCGCTTCGTGCTGTACATCAGGGGCATTCACGACTTAAATATTACAGAAGGAATAGCACCAGAGAATATCTTATCAACGCTTATAAAATACACTCTGAGAGCATCTCTCTGACCAGAAACATCTGAAGCATATTGACAGGCTCATGTTTGATAACGCCATGTCTTACTGACATTCATCATTAAAACTGATTTTCGACCTCGGGATTTTTTTGACGTTTACTGCTAACATGGCGGATTCTTACTCGTGGCGCAGGCTTCCAAACCTTCCTTCCTCCATGTTAGAAGTTTATAATGGATGGGGTTAAATATGGCGTATCAAGAAAGAGCTAACAAAAATATTAGGGTATCAGATCGTAACACAAAGCTATGATGCAATGCACCAGCTCAAAAATAATCTTGGCGGTCAATCGACCTTATAAAGTCTAATCAAAATTTTAGTAAGATCAGATCTGCTATAAGTAAAAATTTGGCAAGGCTCCCCAAACTCTTGCAGCCCAGTAACTAACAAAAATGAAGCAGATGTTAACAAAATAAAGAAACTTTGACAGAACTTTGGCAATCGGAAAAATGAATTAATATCTTGATATTGCACGGGTAAAAAGATCAATTTTATTGGACGAGCACTACGACAAATATCGTTCACGTCTGGGTCACTCTGACATTCGCCAACTAAAGAAACATATGGCGTTGATGTCGACGACTGGCTTATTGACATGCGTTCGAGTACACAAACTTCGCCCTGTGGTAAGTCAGTTTCAGTCTCACTGATACTACAGTCCTTACGGCTTTTGACAGCAATGGTTAAAACAATACTTTGGAGCCGAACTAAGTCTCTAGTAGGAATCCTTATGGTCTCTATCGCATTTGATTTCACGACAGAATGCATCAGAGAGCAAGCCAGATGCTGCAGCAGTTTCATCGAATCATTTTTCACATTTTTCACATTTTTCACATTTTCCAAATATTTCCGAAGAACTGCAACCGAGTTTCAAGACATAAACGGCAAATGTGTGGGAAAACGCTTGAAAACCTATCGAAGGCTACGTTCTTTCAAATTTTACACATCCGCCATACCACTAAAACTTCTGACCAACTCTTCTCTGAAAATACCCTGAAATATTCTTCTACTGCATTCCAGCAGATCAGTTGTGACCAGATTCTGCTGGTAGGCTTCCATAGAAAAGCCAGATCACTGCCAGATTGAAGGGAGCAAACACAGTATTAACGACCAGCCGCATACGGGTTTCTTATCAAATTCGGCTAAACAAATGTTTTAGTTAGCCGCCAAACTTGGCCAAACAAATATTTTGCTAAAGCAAAGCATAGTAAAGAAGACGATAAATTTTCAAATTTTATTGTGCTTAAAATGCATTGACTTTTTCTTAAATTTTTCCTTCTAATGCACTTGCTAATAAAAATAAAAAAGAAGCGGAGAAATCTAAATCTTAATCCTCCGCTAGTCGAATGACGTTACTCGGCTTTGATCTAAAAAACAATGATGAATTTCGCTTTGAGGGAGGGAGGCAGCCTGTATTTAACATCTTGCGCTATGTCAACCATGATCACTACTAATGTTGACACTTGATCGGTTTCCATGTTTAAACTTCAAATGTTTCAATTCAATCACAAACAGCCTAAAATTCGGCCAAAAACGTTTCGACGGCTGAAGATCTTATCAGACGGTTCCAATTATACAACTTTGCAGTAAAATCGTCAAAATATTAACCCTGTTCCAAGAAACTACCCAAAGCTACCGTCAAGAAACTCTCAATGGCAGCTATCATATAGAGTATGTTCATTTGGTTGTGAAGGCATTTTAAAGTTAGTGAGCTTAAGCCACATTTGATCCCCTCGCCATGCTACGAGTCCACATCAGCTCACGCACAGCATTGCTGCTGCCAATTTTAATTTAAGAACTGATCCAGCTTGCTCTCCAAGCAAGCACCACCTGTGATAAAAACTGAATGGACCGTTCGTTTAAATCCCTAACCACTGTTACCTCCTTGGACACTACAACGGTTTATGCTTCCCATAGATCGCTATGTTCGAACATGCAGAGTAACGTTACTAAGCAAATATGTCTACAAATGTTTTCGTTAGAGTTCAGAACAACTTCCCTACTTCATTTGCTTGCCAAACATTCCTTCTTACTTCCCAAAAATAGATGTGCCAGTTGATCAGGATTTCAAACTTTGAACAAACAAACTTTAGGAAAGTCGCAAAACCGTTGAACGATAAACCTTGGCGTCAACGAGTCCAAATGCGGTTAAACATGCTAACAGTTGGTCACTGGAATGAGCAAAAGCTGTTCTGCGTAGTGTAAACATAGCGAAGCTACGGGATAGAGAGCTTTAGCCTGAAAAGTAGTCTTCCTGGAAAACCTACTCGCTTTTTTTAAAAGAAAAAAACTTCACTCAATACAAAGTAGGGTTGCCACTTCAAGGTATTAAGTTACTTTGAAGGAAGTAGAAATAAAAAATAAACAGAAAAATAGATGTTATTACAGACAAAAAACTAAAGATTTCCACGAATATGACGATTGATATAAGATTTAAAAGTGTCAAGATCATAAGTAAGAGGATAGCAGTCTGCAGAGAGAGAGTTGCAGATCTTGGCAGTCCAAGGGAAGCAACTGTTAGAATAGAAATATCTGTTTGTTTTGGAAATAAAAGCAGAAAATTCATGCAGTGATTCAGTATATCAAGTGGATCTTGACCTGATGAGGGGAAGAGGAATCAAGTCAGCCAACTCAGAACAACTCTTACCAATACAGTAGTACCATATAGTAGACAAAAAAGATGCAATACCTCTACGGTGAGGCAGAGGTTGAAGTGTGCGAGCCAGATCAGGGCCAACCTCAAGAGATATTCGTTTTTGGAACTTTAGCTGATTCCTAGATAGGACAGAATCCATTCCCAAATAAGAGTAAGGCTCCGAGTTTTCTTTGATTCGAACTACACATACGATTACTAGAATCCCTCTATTTGGCCCTTTTTCACCGTTCTACTTCTTTCTTTCCCTTCTTTTTCTTCCTCTTCTTCTTTTTCTTAGTCGTCGTTATCTATTTTCTCTTGCATATCATCTTGTAACGACTAAGTTCTCTTTACTGAGAATTAAGTCCATTAGTCCCTTTCTGTTCTTTACAACACATTACTGTTGAGTAGCCAGATTTATTCTACACAATTTGTTCTCCCTTTTTTTCTCCTAGAGGACTGGCCACTGATGACGTTCACATCAACAACATTTCCAAGCTTCTAATTCTCATCGCTTCTGGTCAGATATCTAATCTCTACATGCCAAGTAATTTTCCAGACGTAATAACACTATTGCACCATTACTATTTTTTTGTAATCCTTCGCTAAATACAAGGCAGGGTTGCTGCTTCAAGGTATTGAGTTACTTTGAGTTCATTTATTGGGTAAAAGATATATACACCCTGCAATTTAACTGTTACAAGTTAAAACTGCAAACTTTGAAGGAGAACGAGCATTTATTTGTACAAACGCAACGCTTATATTTCGAGAGATCTATTAAAATCAGGATACCTAGGTATAGCATACTGAACCCCGCAAATGTTGGCTTAGTTGTTGTCGTTTAGATAACGACTATCGAAATCTGGCAGAAAAATACACATCCTAATATGTTTTCACAATAACTTACTTTCAATTTGTTACTTGAGTCTAACGTATGTATTACCAACATACATAAACAGTGACGTAATCACCAGAAAAAATTAACCGACCGCGACAACCAAGTGATTAGGTACGCGCGCTTCACTGAAAAACTGAACCCAAAGACCGCGAGAAAAACGCAAAAAAGTCAAAATCATTGAAGGGGCCTGGCGCCACTGTCACGCCGGCGGGGCTGCATGTATGAAGATGCGGTAGAATCAATCCCTGACGAAAATCCACTGATAAAGACTCAAGATTCTTGGAGAATCCAATTCAAACAAAGATTTGCTTTTAATCAAAATCCATCATCAGGGACGAAAGAGTCAATGCGGGTCCACTTCTTACAACAATCGGCGTTTCATGACAACCCCTTTCTCATAACAATCCATTTCCAACATCAGTTCGTATTGAATCATTCCTTATAAAAGAAAATCTCTCACTCATTGCATGTGCACCTTTACGCTCATTCCATGTCAGTTTTAACCAACTGTCTTACCGTTAGCGCCAAGAACCGGGCCCAACACTTCCAACACAAAAACTGACTGAACTAAACAGACGAACTAGATCGTCGAGTCCCTGTAAAATAACACCCTTGAGTGTCGGAGGAAAAGCATCGTTAGGTATCGGAGGTCAACATCGTTAAGCCCCAAAGAAACAACAGCGTTGTCGTTGAGTATCGGCGGGGCAACATTATTGCGTATCGGCGGAACAACATAGGTGGGCATCGGCGGAACAAAATAGTTGGGTATCGGCGGAACAACATCGTTGGGTGTCCGCGGAACAACATCGTTGGGTATCGGCGGAACAACATTGCTGGATATCGGCGGAACAACATTGCTGGATATCGGCGGAACAACATCGTTGGGTATCGGTCGAAAAACATTGTCGATTAACGAAGGAACAACATCATGGAGTTTTGAAGGAAAATCGTTGTGTACGCATGGGTCGGAGATACCCGCTCGAAACCAAGTGTAATTATGTAAGACTCATTTACAAATGGGCCGCAAGGGAAAGTCGGTAGTCTCTCCTGAAACTGAAACACTTCGGACTAGATTGATACTCTGCAGGTAAAAATCTCATTATTTTGTGCATTTTATCCAAAAATTAAATATATACGAACATACACGTATTGTTTAATACCCTCTTTCTAAGTAAAAAGTTTTAACCATCTACTAAATTAAAAGTCGTATGCATTTACAAGGACGAGAGAAAGACGAGAAAGAGTGTAAATTTGTCTCAGGAAGCTTTGCCAAACCGACTTTGGAATTAAATGAAAACCTATCAACCCAGCCAATGTCGTTCTGCTTTTCGCGACCCCAAGCTGAGAACCACTGGTCATAAAACATTAATGCCAAGGATATAAATATAAGTTTCTCTCTGAGAAAAAAATCATACAATGTATCCTACACTCCTAAAAATGTTACTGAGTGAATTCTGCGCTGCTTAATGAATTTCATAAATGGATTACCCATAAGAGAAGACACAAATTTAGTTGCTTCTGAAATTCATCAACCAATTTGAGATCCGGGACTTCCTCCCTCATGAAACATTCACTCAAGCTCATCTACAAAGAGCTAAATGACATGTCGCTATCCTATAACAAATCAAATGGTTCAAATATGTATGTAACGAATAGACTTCCGAAAGGAGCTAGAAGATCATTAGGTTCGGTCCTGTTTAGCATTTGATCAAATCTGCTCTACATATGCAAGTCTGAACTTATGACCTGCTACCTAAAATTTCTCAATATGCTAGCGTTCACACAGTACCAACTGGTGGGTCATTCTTAACATTACAGCTTAAAGTTTAGAAACAAATACACTCTTCAAAGGCGATCAGCTGTGAACGGCTTTATATGGCCCAAAACTGCCATTTTAGGCAGCCTTCCTGTTTTCAAAAATGAAATCTGACCGTCGCATATCAGCTAGGTGATTACAACATGCTAAGATCATTCCGGCTGCATAAAATTACCCAACTGTCAAAAACCTACAGTCTGCACTTCGAAAGTAGGCATTACGTTAGAATTCTCCCTGACTTCGTACAACAACGACGGCTCAAGTCCAGATAGCTATGCTGATGTGTTTCGACATCACTTGCGCATGCGTTTTACGATTCACAAGCTTTCCTTGGTCGAAGCAGTACTAAGGATACGTTTCTTAAAGATGGCACATGAAATCGGAAATTATTAAAATATGACTGATTATAACAGTTTAAGACATACTGATATCGACCAAGGCAGTTAACGACCGGTGCTAGTCTTTTATCACTAAAAATGAAGCCGACACCCCGGCTGAAACAATAACACGCCAACGGTAAAACACACAAGAACAGTGCAAACAATCAACTCACGCTGAATCTCTTGAACAGCTTCATGGTGAGGCAAGTTTACAAACACCACTAAAGCCGTGATCATTATTTGCCAACGTTAAACTCCATTTGAAATCTTCAAAAGCTACATATTTCAAATATACTCTTGTTACCATAGAGCGCTTTCTAGTGTAGTCTCAAAGATTAGAACGTGTAAATACTGCAGACACTAGAAACTTGACTCGGCTGCATCTGGAATAGACAGTAACCCAAAGTACCACAAAGTGTAGAATTTAGTTTGGAATTCAATTTCAAGAACGTGTGGTTAAGGATGAGAGAGATAAGATCTCTCATTACTTGGAAATCAAGTGATCAGTCTCAAATTATTCAGAACCTATCAAATAACAGTAAGTCCTAAGCGAGCAATACTTCATTGATTAAGAGTTATTACATGATTAAATTTCACGGAATGTCAAACACTGGTCTCAAGCATTGTGTGCAGGATATCATCTATCGGAGAAATGGAGCTTGAGGACTCTACTATTTTCTCCAATTAAGTTACCAGTTTAGGAATTATTTTGAGCAGTTATCCACTCATAAACCTGCGACACATGTACCACCTTTACGATACGTTTACTCCTATTTCGTATCAAATCGCACTGTTTCGAGTCAACTCGCATCACAGTACGTAGCAGTGGTACTCTTGTAACTTTCAAAGGAACCTTAAGAACCAAAACTTCCTGTCCTTGCCCTAAATAAGCCCTAAGTTTAGAAATGTATAACAACAAAGAATGCATATCATCCCCAGAGAAGAGCGGCATCTTGCAACTACTGATCTCTCAAAGAGACTGGGTCCAGCATCTTCCGTCTCAAAGTGAGTACAGACCTTGGACGCCATTTTAGTCCCCATCAAACAAGCTTATAAACATGTAGTACTGTGGACGTTCCTACACCACTTTAACTTTTGGGGGCTCATATTAGTGACCACACTTTTCCGTTGTTGGAAACAATGGGAAGCTCGATCCAGTATTTTTTAGATCAGTGGTTGCAACACAATCGTGTCTCTTGTCTTCGTTACACAGATTCCGCTGATCATGATCATATTACACACAGCGAACTTGCAACTCCAACAAATCTTTTACACACGTGGATAAACGGCACCTTCTCGCCATTTCATTCTTGCTTAACTTCTTTTTGGAAAGATACTAAACATTCTTGATTATTCGGAAGGACGTTGAATAACTATGCTGGCCATTTGTTCAAGTAGAAGCTGAACAACAACAGATCATCTTCTATTCAAAAAGAGCCATTAATCAAGGCTGAACGGAATACGCTAAACTATCTTAGTTTTCTAACACTATCGAAGCTATCGAACAAGGCTTGTCTTTAGCTTGGAATGAAGTTACATTATTGTACTTCTCTTTCATCTGGTCAGGTCCATATCTGTCAATATAACATATCTAAACCTCGGGAAGTCATTAACTGTACAATGAAGTACAATGACAGGCAAGACTTTGGGTTCATGACCAGTTTTTATAATGTGTATTTCAAACTTGACGATGGATTTCCCTATGCCTTATACAACATAACCGTTTGGAGCATTCTATTTACCACCTCGTCAACTGCAGGCAAGATACACAAATTCAATCATGGTTACATTAAACTGCAACAGCCATTATCTTAATGTTCTACAATTCATTACGGCTCACTGCATCCATTATGATGAAGTATATCTAACTTCGAACTGCAGAACATCGATCCCTTCACGTTGATATGTCAACGACGTTTTAAGTATGGTGGAAATATACGTCCGGACTTCCATAAAGGTCAAGATCCTGCACCTTAAAAGTCAGGCAACCTAACTAAGAGGGGCTCCCTGTAGCCGATATGGACTTGTCATTATTTCTATTCTCAACAGCAAACAATATGTAAACTAGCGGTCGGCAAATTCGAACCCTCGAACTAGATGAATACTTTCACCGTGGGAAACCACCACCCAAATCTTGGGCCAATAAGTGTACAAAGAAATGTTCACGTGATCCAAAGAGAATCAAACCTACCTCTCTTCCAAACACTACTGATCTCTGCTAAGTAAAATGAATTCGAGGTAGAATATCCAAGTCTAAATACGCTTGCGACGAAAACTATTGCAAATACGACACTCTTTAAGCTGAAGTGACTTGATTAATAGCTGCGATTGATGCTGCGAGGGAAGCAAGGTATTTTCGGCATCATGAGAACAGGAAATACCTCGTTTCCAAGTACCAACAGCCTCTCTTCCCGTTAAAGAAAGTGGTAAGTTTCAATAGCTACAAACTATGAGCGAGCTTCGATAAACTAAATCTATTGTGGGAACTGTGCTTTTCAAAGCTGACGTGATACGCAGAAGATTGTTATGTGCAAATATTCTCCCGTGGGATGCGCTTTATGACATAATATTCAGCTCATCAAACATGGTCCATTATCTCAATCGTTTCAATTATCCTTCTATTGAACAATTTAAACGTCCTAATCATGATACCATTTACACTTCAAACAATAATGAAGTTCTCTCATCACACGTACAAACTAAACAAACCATCAGCGCTTCGAACATCTAGTCAGGGCCCAAGTCTATTTGAGAAGACATTAACTTCAATGGTAAGTAATATTATACTACTAATTTGCTTCGGGTCATCATTAACGAAATCTCTTTTTCATATTTATCAAAAAGAGACTGCTGAATTAATGATATGAACTGACCTTGACATCAAACAAAGACTATAAAAAAATAATTGGAAATAAGCTCATGCAGTAAGTGGTGTACCTATTTGTTCCTAGTTTGCAGATGTGGTAGTCTCTTCGTCAGTCCTGGAGTGCTTTATCTGAGCCACTTCATCAAGTACCACAATAGCATACCCACGCAGTGTTCTCTCTGGAGCCTTTTTGCGTGGGGAGCGCTACGCTGCTCCCATTCACCGCTACGCTCAGCAAGAGTGCCGGTAAGCCAAAAGGATTGAGTTTTGAATAACATCAATGGGCTCCATAACAAATATCGCTCAACCAGCGAACGTGTTTCATCAAAACCACATCGGACTCAACACTCATGGCACCTCAAAACTAAAAATGACTCAAAACACCCAATTCACGTAAAAGTCAAATAAGGGCCATTCCAACAACTAAGGGCCATTCCAACAAATCTGTCAGGTCAAAAATAACGTGATCCTCCGGGGCTTAAAACGCCCCCTGGACCCCACTTCCTTTTATGACGCTATGCACGAACAATTTTCCAGGGAGAACACTGCCTCGTTGGAAATAAGCATGTGGCAGTTCGCGTTTCAGTTTATGCCTTGCACTGTAAATCCAGATATTCAGGCTTTCGAGAAATGTGTTTCTCGCTATTCCTCGTGGTCTCTTTCTCTAAATTTTGCCAAAAAGAGCAAGCTTTTCTAAGTAACCATGACTATTAAGATTACCAACAAATTGCAGTTGCCTTTTTCTGATCAATTTGACTAGAGATCTTCCAGTGTTGGCTCTTTTTAAAACTTTTTCGTTCGTAACTTTCTCTGTCCAGTATAATCTCATCATTCTCCCAATGAACCAAATTTCCAAACCTTCTAGTTCTGCAAGCATTGTTCTATTTACGTTCCAACACTTACAACCATATGTCACTACAGCCCAAACATGCGCTTTAATGACTCTGTACTTCGTGTCGATCTTCACGTCCCTCGCATATAGCCCTCTAACTAAGACTAGATATAAACTACTCAAACCATTTCACGATGAAAGCCGGCCCTTCACCTTACTTATGGAGTGCAATGAACGTGACGAAACAGATGGCAGTGAAGAGAGCAGTAACAATGGAGAGAGTGACGACAACGACTTGAGAATTGAAATCTAATGAAGAAATACCATCAGTTGTTGAATCTAGAAGTTACAAAGAAATATGATCAGCATAAAGAAATTCCTGTTAATCCTCTCGATTTTATCCACGTCCATTGTTCAACAATTGAAATCCACAACTGATTTTCGATCCACATATTAGCCCTTCGATAATAAGCAACCAAAAGGCCCTTAAGTATGTAACCCCATGGGCCTATTTACGGGTTCTACTATATATTATTATCAGTATTTAAAACTGAGATCTATCGCGGAGCGCTGTCGTACCCGACTAAATTTAAAGCGGTTTCAATGAAATATTCACATTTTTTATTCGACCAGGTTTTGATAGGCGGCAAATAAAAATTTGGAATGGCTGCTATTAGGCTTCAGTTTTCAAACTAAAGGATCAAGGAAACTCGGCAGTAACCATGGCGAATAAGGAAATCGAAATGAAATGTGTCGAAATGGATCAAGGGAAGTGGTAATCAAACCCAAATGAACACTAAAGATCCCTTTGGTGACATTTGAAATCCCTTTCCCTGAACTCGAAAGAAATTACGAGATATTCGTTTATAAAAAACTGGAAAATCTGACGCCTTCCACGTTATATTTAAAGTGACCATCTGAATTGCTATATTTATCAATTGCGTTACTCAGCTATAAAAAATAGCCTTTGTTATGCATTGTCCCCGTGAGATAAAAAAAACATTTATTCTCATACGCGATTAATGCCATTTGGAGACAATATTTTCATGTCACGGCTGACCAGTCAACTTCAGATCTATTTGTTCAACGTAATCCACACCCTGCAGGATACAAGTCCAATTCTTTATGGAAAAACCTGCCCCTGACGTAAGCTATCAGCCTTTTAAGCTTGTGTCCTGCTATCACACAGCAAAGAACGATGTACGAAGTTATCAAAGGCAGACATGCATTACAATAATTGTCTTCCGAAAGCAGTCTGGAAATTTGGAGCTGACGAATATCATTTGTACAAGGTTTTACGGTTCGTTTTGGCATTAAAAACTATCTACGCAGTAAGTATTTCATAGTACAGGCATGCTATTCTGCTACGCCCAGTGACTCTTGCGGCAAATCGTAAAATTCCCTTTGTTTTACAAGCTTGCCCTCAATTATCTCTAAGCAGTTGCTAAGAGAAACTATTTGACTCGGTTTCGAAGTAGTTACGTCACACAGTGAGAACAGGTTAGACACAAGGGGACAAAGAAAGACGCCCTTGTAAATGGTTCACAAGATAAAATAGTGATGGGAAATGTATCAAATAGCTAAGCGCTGCTTCAGTGGGGGGAGGGGGAGCTTATTATAAACAGGAAAACTTATAAACTTTACTCCTAAATAATTTCTTATCGTATCACATTATGTTTTGCTTAACAAGCATCTCAATTTAACTTCGATAGTTGACATTTCAAATTCAATTATTGCAATTTTCCACAACATCGAAGGAAGAAGAATGAAAAAAGGACGAAGAAGACAAAGAAGAACAAGAGAAGAAGAAGACGGGGGAAAAGGAGAGTAGAAGAAGAGTAGAAGGAGAAGGAGAGAAAGGTAAAGCAGGAATGAAACCCAACGAGAAGGAAAACAAGAGGTGGAAGCGGATGTGTCAGAATACAAATAAAAAGAAGTACTGCACGAAATGGAATGAAAACTAAAATCAAGAACAAAAACAGACGGCCCAAAAAGGTAAAGATGAAACAAGTCAAGACGATTAAAAGATTTCGAAGAAAAAGAGGAAGATTATCGCTAAAATAAGAAAAGCAATTAATGGCAAAAATTGGTTCAACTGAAAACTTATATATAAATTCTAAACCTATAAATCTGTAGTCAATAAATCTGAAAATAGGGTTGCAGATACATTTTGCGACTTTAATGTTTGCTTTGCCGAAAATCTGTCTGAAATATCCTGAGATTTTCTGTTCTGGGAATGCACAAATTCAGTCTGAGGTTGATTACGCTGACGAGAATGCAAACAGAAATGGTCTATCAAACTTCCTCAGTCAAAACAAATGCTGCAGAAAATGAATCTTTATCCAATTGATCTGTAGATCAGTCCACTGGCGCCATCATTTTAAGAAGAATTATCCCTACTATTGACGTATTGAATATCCAAGTTGCGCATCTGCTGATGAATTTTATGGCCAGAAATAATCTTCATTTGAATTACCTTTTCACATAAATCATTTTCCTAACGCAAAATATCTATGGTAGAAAACACAAACCAGCAAACAACGTTTATATAAATATGAAACATTTAATAGAAGAATCACAAATTTTCAACGGAAAGAAGATCCTTTTAAAATGTTTTTGATGATGCTCTAGGTCGACTTAGGTTTTTGGACCCCAAGCAACGCTAACCGCGTTTTCAATAATTCAATGACAACGAGGCTCAAATCAGGTATGAATCACATTATACTGTTAGTAAAAAATGTAACTGCGCAAAAGTGACAAACATTGATAGGATTGCATACCTTCGTTGGCCATTTAGTTTCTAAAACAGAATAAGAGGTTTGAAGTAGGACTACTTCGCTCTTTATCAAAACGTCCTCCTTATCCAAATTTTCAGTAACAACGCAATTACGTTTACTAATCAGAGCAACAGCACGAATTATCCAACCGTTTTGTGTCCTTTGATGATACAATCTGCCGAATTTGTTGAAAACTAGAGTGGGCTATTTCAAGGTAAGCTGTTAAGCAGTAGTAATCAAGTCCGTATCCCCTTTTGGACTCGAAATTGAGGCTACAAAGCGAAACGGTTGCTTAGCAATCAGCAACACAACAACTTCAGTGAATTTGAGCCTCCCGTTGGCTTAGTAAATGGAAAGTGAGATACCCAGTCCAGCAACAGCATTTATTAAAAGTACAAAATTTTCCTAAAAACGTAAGACAGTTTTTGGACTACGTTTCCATATTTAAGGCCAAATTTACGACGGCATTCAATTAAACTTATCACAGCTGAACATTGATCTTCAAATACGAAAAAAGGGCGTTCAAAGGACCAAGCACAAAAAAACCAAATTTTGACAACCCCCCACTTCGCTACGAAATACAATCAATCGCTTTAACTATCCTTGACTCCGATACGTCACATCAGGTATCTAAATCTGGCTTCAACTTGAAGGCCTCATAGTTTTTCTCAAGTCACAAAAAACATCGATCAGTCACCCTCTCTCCTAATATTACAGAAGTATGTCATATTCAAGTACTTGTGTCATTAAAGAAGGAATTCATATTATTTAGGGGTACTAAGGTTAGTCAACTGCATATAACAACTGTGGTATTGTGAATTATGCAAACATGAACAACGCCAAAGAAATACAGTTCTTTTATTTGAACAAAGAAGATCATATTAACGACACCAGAATATTACTTATGATTTGATCTCTCCTTGGGTCAATAACAACGACAGAGTGATTTTCTCCTCAGCCAACATGTTTATATCAATATGGGCAAATCATTGAAAGCGAATTCTAACTATGGAATTGCTTTAATTAAATTTAAAAAATCCCTCAAAGGGGCATTTAGGGTGCAAGGGCATTCACACATTATCAAGAAATCATTTTGTGCACGGGATATAAAAGCGAGTGAATCAGTGCAAGGTGAACACAAAGCAACTGCACCCATTGTGACTGAGGACCTACTAAATTGGGAATCCTTAGCAACCACCATGGAGCGGCATTGGCTTCCTTTGAACTTGAACAATCAAGTCTCTGTTATAAACAGATTAAAGAGGGACTAACTGGTTTAAGCTAATAAAGAGTCATGTATACTTGACATGTAAGAAAAGTCTTTCATCATATTTCATTGGTCACCTGCTGAACCAGATCTTTGTTTACGGTTATGATGATCAGAAGGCTATTGTGATCCCTGCAAAAGGAGCATTAAATAATGGAGCATAGCTTTACCATCTTCTTCTTCTAGTGTTCATCTGTATGCAGTCATTTTTGCACGAATTTTAGTCTCACACTACCTTACTATTACCTTACTTACTACCTTACACATGCTTATTGTGTGGAAGCACTGGCTACACCAACTTGCTAATGCTTTAAGACATTGTGACCATTTCTAAAGTATAGAACTAATATATGGCACACTAGGAGACTTATACACAGGAAAGCACTGGCAGCCTCATCGCCAGCTCTTAAAAATTGGAAACTACTTTCTGGGAATGGTTTTACAATACAATCAAATCCTGAGATTGATGGGGCATGTGGCTAGACAAAATTGGAAGTTTGTGCATCCTCATTTTGCAACGCAGATAACACCATGTTCTCAGTCAGGATAGCTCTCCAGTTTATCAATTTAAGGACTATTATGATCTGATTTATAATTAAACATAACATATTTTACATCAATGAAAAAACATCAGGGCAGGCATGCATTTTATGTCTGCATTTCATGTTTATTGTGTTCTATACTATGTATTTCATGATTGCTAGTGTGTCTGTTTGAGTACTTATGGATGCACAAGTATACACAAGTAATGATACCATTGCTCAATACAACAAGGTAGAGCCTAATACTACTAAGAAGTGGTAAAAAGTTAATTTATGTTATAAATATTAATCAGCCCATAATAATAGATGGTAGCTCCAGATTTTTGTTATTTTTGCTGTCCCAGGAGCCTGAATTGCCACGAAATGTGTAGGACTCCTACCAAACAGTTTTTTGTATGTATTACTCCTGTGCACTAATGTGCCCTTGAACTACTGACACAAAAGTATACATTACAGCAAGCCACCAAGCTACATTTACAGCTAACTTCAAACAAGCTACATGTGCTTTTGAAGCACAAAAATGTCTTGCACCCACCCAAGCTAAGTTTGCTTTTTAGCATATGTTCATTTCAAAGCAAATATGCAGATCTCAAAGATATACCAAATAAAGTAATGAGGTTGTGACACTTATGTTTTGATTTAGGGCATGTGACTGTTGAACTTTGATTAGTTCATTCTAAGCTACAGCAATTTAGAATTAAAATAAATCCAGGGTTCAGAATAAGAGTTTAAAAACGGTTTGCTATTTTTGTAGATCGTGAAAAGCAACAGCAGCTGGGGTTCAGGGGCACTGTGACCACACCCTGTGAGCTTTTGTAATTTTGAAGTTTAAAAGGCCCAAAACGGCTCTTCGAAGTTCAACTGTGGTTGGTGTTGAGTGCCTGTTTAAGTGGGGCAATGAGTCTTGTCATTTTTAAATCTTCAAATTCTGATTTTGGTTTGCTAGCTGGTCTTGTGAAAATGAGAACTGAATTGCAATGTTCCAAAAATGGTTTGTGAATCGTGAATAGTGATTATACTTTATATACTACTACTACTACTACTACTACTACTACTACTACTGCTGCTGCTGCTGCTGCTGCTGCTGCTGCTGCTGCTGCTG
>JAAAKL020006379.1:206-18085 GCA_010016065.2 Carybdea cf. marsupialis auct. non (Linnaeus, 1758)
ATTGAGCTGGTTCAGATGTTCAGTCATGTCCACGAGATAGTAGAACTTCAGGAGCCACTCAGTGTTAGTTAACTCAGGATGCTCGACGTTTTTCATTTCAAGAAAAGTCCGGATTTCGCTCAGACAAGCCGCGAAACGGTTGAGCACCCTCCCTCTTGACAACCAACGCACATTGCTGTGCAGAAGCAGACCAGGATAATTATTCCCAACTTCATCCAGCAGTGTTTTGAACTGGCGATCATTTAAAGCTCGGGCAACAATAAAGTTGACCACCCGGATGACCAGTGACATCACCTCACCAAGCTGCTCGCCACACATCTGAGCACAAAGCGCCTCCTGATGTAGGATGCAGTGAAAACTTAGGATGGGTCTCTTTTCATGTTCACGAAGAAGCGCCACTAATCCTCTGTTTTTCCCCACCATGCACGGAGCACCATCAGTACACACCGAAATAAGTTTATCCATCGGTAGATTTTTTTCTTTAGCGAACTCAGTGAAAGACTTGAATAAATCCTCCCCTCTTGTTGTCCCTTTCATAGGCAAAACAGCAAGACTTTCCTCACGTGGTGTGTCACCGACAACATACCTTGCAATCATGCTGAACTGGGATAAATGGCTTACGTCTGTTGATTCATCCAAAGCGAGAGAAAAAAATGGCGCTGCATTTATGTCCTTCACTTGTGTTGCCTCAATTTGATTTGCCATCATGATGGTACGATCGTGAACAGTTCTTGCCGACAGAGGCATGTCTTTTATTCGTTTGATTATCTTGTCTTTATCCGAAAAGTCGTCAAAAAGTTCATTGGCAACATCAAGCATGAATGTTTTGGCATACTCCCCATCTGTGAATGGCTTTCCGTTTCTCACAATTGCTAAAGCACCAGCAAAGCTAGCCGAATTCCAGTCACCTTGTTGCGTCCAAACACGGAGTTGCTGCTGACTAGCTTGCACTCTGCACAGTAGCTCTTGACATGCTTTCTTCCTGCTGTCCCCCACAGGATATTTCGATGCAAATGTAGTATGGCGTGTGTCGAAGTGCCGTTTGATATTTGACCGTTTCATCGATGCAATTTTATCATTGCATATTAGACACACTGCAGAACCTGCTCTCTCCACAAAGGCGAATTCCTCCGTCCATTCCTGCTGAAAAGTACGATACTCCTCATCTTTTTTTCTTTTAGCCATCTTCTTCGTCAAAAGGGTTTCTGCAATTAGCTAGCTGACTACTTGATTAAAAGGAGGGAGGTTTATTTCCCAACCTCACAGCGACCCGTGAACGTTACGCATTATCCAATAAAAATTTGGTGTTGTCCCGGAAGACAGCTGTGATTGGCTCCAGCCACCCGCAACCATGAACATGAGCGGTGGGAAATGAATGGATTGAAATACATGAGAATGTTTTATATTTTTAACGTTATTATTTTTTTTATTAAAGATTTGTCTGCGAGCCAGATGCAGCCATCAAAAGAGCCACATCTGGCTCGCGAGCCATAGGTTCCCGACCCCTGCTCTAGGGCAACTCAATCGAAAGAGGGTAAGGGCATTGTTCTAGGACAACTCAATCGAAAGAGGGTAAGGGCATTGCTCTAGGGCAACTCGATCGAAATTTATATGTATTTATAACATTTTTACAATTCTAGTCACTACTCTAACCCTACCCTAGCCCTGACTCTAGCCTAACCGTATCCATACGCTAATGCTATCATAGCGAAAATGGATACAGTTTGAGAACGAATTGACGATTGCTGTTCGGCGTCAAAATTGTCGGTGAAATTGATATATACTGCAGTATTATAAGTGATCATAACTTTCGATTTGGTTGACGTAGACCCATGCCTTTGCCCTCATTTGATCACCATAGATCTTTTCTGTCGATACATATACATCATCGTATAGATATATTGCAAATCATTGTCCTCCTAATTGTCATGTTAACAAAATTATTTTATCAACCGAGGTTCAACTAATATAGAACTTTTTAAGAAGGAGGTTTTAAGTCATCAGAGAGTATTTACTCACTTAAGCCTTTGAGTGAGTAAAAATGGGTAAGTGCGTCATTCGTATATAAAAGCATATCGGCTAGTTTCCAAGATTTTTTCCTTACAACTTTACTTTACCGCATATTGGAGCAGTAACTTTTACACATATCAGCCAGTACGTGGACTGATCATAATTGTTGTTTGCACTGTTGCATCTTTATCGCAACATTTATGTAACATTTAAATATTTTTAATATTTTAGTTTAAAGAACTTAAAGCTGGGAATAAGACAATAGTAGAGATAGCCTTAAAGATCAATGAATCATATCCTTTTGGAACCAAATCTAATGTGTCACTGCCATTGGTACTTGACGTGTCATATTGTTCCAATACAAGTTGTAAAGATGAAAATAACTCCTTAAGTGTTACTATTAATAAATACTCAAGACCTTGGATACTTACAAGAAACAGTAAGTAGAACTATCTTTTAAAACAAATGTTCCCCCTAAAAGTGAGGTAACAGCTCAGTTACCTTATTTATTATAAAAGGCACAAGGAAGGACATTATTGTTTGACAGAAGTCTGGCGTTTTTCTCTGCTACTACTGCGATATCTTAAGATAGGGAGCTTGCAAAGTTCATAAAATGCTGCACTTCGTATCCAGTGTCAAAAGCAACCTTCAAATCTTGTGTTATGAGATCTTTTTCATCCTGACGAAGTAGAACCATATCATATAGTAGTAGATGAGGTAACAACATGGCATATCATAGAATATCATTTTAAATCATGCCATACCATATGTAGTATCATTATCATACTACATCATTTCATACCCTATCATGTGATATCAGCAATAATTTCATATAATATCAATTGACGTTTCTGTAACTCTGCCCTGCTCAACACCTCTAGTAATTGGGTTCATGAAAGAAGCCTTTAACACAAAAGAAGCAATAGAATGGGCATCCTGGTAACAAACATACCTATGTGTATGCTTTGTCTTGTATGACATTATAAATAATCTGCAATGATACGATTTTCAGTTATATTATATAACAAAAGATATAAAAACTTAACAGAATGCGATTTAGGATAAGATTTTTGGTGGTAGAGAAACCAATTATACTCTTGAAAAGACAACTCATATTCGTTGTGGTTGAAAAATCTCTTTTTTGTATGACCCTTGTCAAAACCAATCTTCATAAATATTGTATCATCAATATGGACATTGTATTGTTTTTGTAGCGTCCTCGTGTACGTCCGTCAATGTTTGCTATTGTTTCTTGTTTAACCAATTAGAACTCTATCTTTATTCCTCATTGTAATTTCGATCCCCTCCTTAGCTTTGTACGATGTTTATGACGATTGCTTCTGAAGAGGATAATACGAAAAAAAGGAGGTCTTTCAACCACAACGAACATGAGTTGTCTTTTCAAGAGATTTAGGATAAGATGCCTGATTTGACAGTTGCATTTAACATGGTGCAAAATATCTGCAAACGTTCTTATTCTGTTCCTAAAGTATATAGACTTTGACAGGCATTACTGCTCACATATCGTGGAGAGAAAAAAGGGAAGTGGGAATATGTATACAGTGCAATTTTTAACACATACAAAGCTTAAGGCGCCACAGTTAAATTAAACGCAAGAAATGTGTGCAAATACAGCTGTCATATACAGACGTTTCCTTTCGGGGAAAGGGAGGTACTCTCTCATCTTGATGTTTGTGAGACCTCAGAGGATAAAACGTCGGTGTGTTCTTAACTCATTCTTATACTTTAGATAAAAATTAAGGCCGACGTTCTGATAAAAGTATTTTCATGTCAAGAAAAAGGTATAACTGACGCGTAGAATGTAGATTTCGTTATCAATTTTGAAAAATAGTCAGAAATTGATGGCCTGTGGTGAAAGCACTGGCACAATGCTGTTCAAATGTTAATAAACATTTGTTTTATCAAAAGAAACTCGAATCAGTTAACCAGTATAAGTAACATTTCTTATAAAGGTACATAGCTTTTTACAACTGACATTGCATCTCATGCATTGTCCTACAAAAAATAGGTCATATTGAGATTTCTAGGACAAGGCTTTCTCAATGCTAAGATCTTTGTTAATATTTGTTGCTCAGATATAAACATTTGGCAGCTGTTTTAATTCATCTTTTAGCTAGGTAAGGTTGTTTTCGGAATAGGAGGTTGTGAGGTCATAAAACAGGCAGATGTTAACAAGCACAGTCCGAAAAACATATTTTCAGAACAACATTTACTTGAAAAAACGTAAAATGAGCTTAATAGATGCTAATCATATAGGGTAGTGCAAGGAGGTCTTTTTAAAAAGAAATAATCTGATTCATACCTCCCCCCACCCCGTCCAAAAACAGCTTATTATAAGTATTCATATCCTTAAACATTTCATGTTGTTGACTGGGTGACTTTTGGGGGGGGGGGGGGGGGGGTAATAATGACGTAATTATCAGCACATCGTGGAACATTTTCGTTTGAAAATACTTCTGAATAAATTTGAGGAAAACTCATAAAGTCCATGGCAAGTCCTTATGAGATCTCAGGGCAAATACAGGGCCAGAGGCCTACTAGCTATCCTTCGGTCCTTACTCTGGATACGGTTAAAACTACCTTTGTGTACAGACACATAGAGAACTCTAACTGCTATTAGTTTGGAATAGAATGAGTGCTTATCTACACTTGGCTGATCCAGCTTTCGCATTTTACAACTGTGTCCTCCTTCTTCAAATTTTTAGTTCAGATATAAAAATATTTCATGGCTTCCAGAAAATTTATTACTTTCAACAATCCTTTTGCAATTTTTTTTCCTTCTTAGAATCTTTCCTCGCCTTCTTTTATGTGATTGCAAATTCAATTCTACTCAAGGGCGGGGAGCTTCTGGAGCCCCCTAAGTAAACTTTCCCCTCTGATTTCACGCTCGTACGAGCTAAAAACTTGCACTTTCTGACACTTAGTGAGATTTTGATCCTTTCATTTGGGCGGATACGTTTAAAATTTTGATTTGAAAAGTTTTAGTTTGGTTGGTGAAAAATGCGTCATAAATAGGCCAAAACTGGTTATACAAACGACGAATACTTGAGACAAATTTCCCATTTAATGAAGGTATTTTAAAATTTATATCCAAATTATGCTATTACTCCATGTTTGATATTCCCTTTGATGCAGCGAGATATATATTTTGAAACTGTCAGTCACAAAACCCCGAAATTTGATGACAAACTTTAAATATGGTACGAAATGGATCCAAAATTACATGTTTACTAGAGACGATTTATGAACTTGGTAGAAAGGTACGTAAGCCCATATCCAATGATCTATAGCTCCAATGTCCAAACGTTTACACCATGTTACACCAAGTAGGCCGACGCTCAGTGCTATGGGGTGTACCTGTGGGTAGTTAAATAGGCAGCACCAAATGCTCCCCCCCTCTCCCCAGCAGAATCAGTGGTGAAGAAACCTCGAGTAGAATACAGCTAATGTTGTAAGCAAATTCGTGTGGGTTTTTTTTAATTTGGCGTCACAATTTAAAGGTCTTTTTATTTTGCCCATGTTGAAGTGAAATGTAAGACTAGTAATCCTTCAGACTTCATATTCATGTATAGTCAATTAGCCATTGTCTATTAGTAACGAATGTAAAACATTGGACAATTCTTAAAAAATTCCATAGCTTCGATAAATTTTGGTTCATATTGCGAATTTAATGCCTTACAATAGTTCTAGTAATTCTTATTGCCATAACCAGACTATCTACCATTTTCACACCAACAACAAGATATCAATGTCGGCTTTCCTCTTGACTGGCAGATTTAAGACAGGTTAATGGAGAAAAAGGAAAACGTGGAGTGAAAGGAAAAGTCCCACATTGCCCATAAATATATACTTGTATTAAAGTGGTTCCTCGCCTTAATTAGCGTGCTTGTCTTTAGCTAGAGCCATGTTAGTAAATAGATACCTAATATTTTTGTCATATTTCCATTTCTTGCTAAAGGCAGCTCATTCAGATTGGATTCCGTCATTTTAACAAGATCTTTCGTACCATATCTAATCTAAAGTTAAAGAATTAAGGGAAGATCAATTTACTTTACCGTAATACTTAAAAATAATGCATCCTCTTCTAACCGCTCCATCAAGTAAGCGCCTCTCATGTTGTGCTGGAATAATATTTAAACTCTCATTACTGAATGTGCTCTTCCTTGGGCGTTTGTGAGGAATATGCACTTTTTTGCTCACAAAATATAAGACAGAACATTGTATGATGCACGATTTAATTGATAAAAGGCAAATTGCTAATAGAATGTGAAGCATTGTCAATAGGCAATCACTCTTTATTATATGGTAACATCCAAAGGATCTTCATTTCTTTTCCCTGTTCCATGATTTTGAAAAAGTATGCATGTTTTTGACACTAAATCTCATTCATTTTCCAGAGAACATACAAGCTGAAATTACAAGATCTGTTTTACATCCCTGCCTACCTGTCACTTCAACTGTAGTTACATTGTTTCCGTCATTCTGCAATGGTTATATAAATTAATCAGTAGCCCCTCTTTTGAACACCTCCTTTTCCTCAAAATTTTTTATAAATGTCCGGGACGTTTATGTTATGCATAACGGGTCTTTACATAGTTAAACAAGCATTCTTCTTTGTCGTGTTTAACAAATTTATCATGCCTCAGGTTGCTCTTTACATATTCTAAGGCCCTGTTTACTTTACTTTTACAGGGTCATGCAGTACTTGCTCATATAAACCAAAGAATTTTACGATCGACTCCACAGTACTAATTCCGTCCGATAAAAGATTATGGATAATTTGCCTTCAATTAAGGCAAGACCTTCACACGCATTTTATTTATTGTTGATTGTAGTCATAGATTTCAGTCATATTTTTCAGGAATTTGTTTAACTCTTGATTTCAGTAGAGATTTTATAGGGCATTTATGGTCACTTGATTTCAGGCTACACAAGAACGTAGACAAGATCGTCTTTTTAAAGCAATCAGGGTTTGGAAAACGATTTAAAGTGATCGCAGTAGAGGGGCTTTAAGTCTCCACTGCAAACTGTATAACAAATTTTATCGACTCCACCATTATTTCTGCTACTTACATCTTAAACCTTTAAGTAGTTAGAATAACACTAGTGTACATATATATATACATATATATAGTATAGTGTAGTGTCGCAGTTGCAATCAGCGCAGGGTAGAGCAACTCTTTCACAAGACACAAATTCTTTACTTTTATCTATTGGAGGATTTTGATCTCTCTCACAGTCACTAAGTCACTCATTCTCACACGATAAGATTTCTAATTTTACTGTTTACAAACCAATAAACGAACGCTTAATTACAATAAATGGATTTGACAGGCTAAGAATAATGAAGGAGTGGTTAAGAATCGTGTGTTAATATTTGATTGGAAGTTAGTATTAGGACAAATGTTAGTGGTTACAGGACGAGGACATCATACATATGAAGAATCATGTACCATAAAACCCTAGCATGATAGTAATATGGTATTTTGCTCTCAATAAACAGGAGTATATACGGCTCAGATCATACCCACACTTTTCGTATCAAAAACGCCTACCTGGCCAATGGATTAAACAGTGCAACTTTAACTTAACAATTTGGATTGTAACACTACCACGAGCATAATGTTGAAAGGACTTGCTCGACTTTTCATCATTGCCATTTCCATACACAGGTACTCAGTCATGTATACATATATACAAAGAAATGAAAACTGGCTTTTGCTCTCTTGAAAGATTTTACATAGATTTCAACTTAGGCTTTCATAACCCATTTTAGCAAGTCCAATATGAAAATATATCAGGTCTAAAATTTTCAAGAGAATCCCAAATCCCCCTTCTGGTTTATATCACTTCCAGCATAAGATATCAAAATCAATTAAATCTAACGCAGCATTTCTCTCTTTACTACGACCAGACTCATTAGTTTAAGTTGCTTTACTTTTTTATTTAGTAGTCCTTATTGCAAACATCAATATGTATTATAGATGCATGCTGGTATCATAACGAGGTGAAATTCATTCCTAAACGATAGTGCCATTTGGGTAAGGCACCGTAATGAATGTACATCTTGTAATTACTCGTACGTATTGTGGCCATGCCATTAAACAGATGTTTATTTAATATTGAAGCATTAAAAAGCTTTGAACAGTGAGGTAAAGAAGTATATCCTGCAACAGCTAGACAGTTATTCCGCTCAAACTAAAGAGTAAAGCCCGTTGAAAATGACAGCAAAGCAATTACTGAGATGGTTGATGGTTATCTTATTGAAGAACGGAGAGAGATCCTTACGTACTATTAACTAACGGAGAGAGATCCTTAGCTACTATTAACTAACGGAGAGAGATCCTTAGCTACTATGAATCATGATAGCCAAAACCAAAAACATTCAGAAGAGAGTAAATCCGGTGAATGTGAACTCCAAATATCTATCAGTTTGTTTTTTGAGATTTTGGTAGTTTATGTTGATAATGCTTTTAGTTGGTTTCTGTGAAACTATGCAAAACTAGACACAATCAAGCGAGCCTATTTCCACTTCAAGACACAATTAACCGAACCTAGAATTGGCAGGGGGGCTAAAAGGCCAGCGGCTCTACCCCTTTCCTGTTATATATTATATGGTACATCTTTTAAAACTGCCTGATTTTTACACAAATTTAGGCCTACCATTTCCTATAAAGTTGACAATTTATGATGACGTCATGCGTACTTGCGATGAAGGATAACTCACAAACAAAGCAAAATTCTGCCGACAAAGGCATTTATAATATATCTGTTTTATGGCATAAATCAATCACCTTGCACGAAAAACAGCTTTTTGCAATCAGTTCTTTATTTATTATCTTTTAACTGGAAAGGTACACTTATTTTAAGTTTGATAGTAAACAATATCGCAACAATAGATTGATGAACTTTGTTTCGGTTCTTTTCGTCATCCATATTAAAACACAAGAACTTGTAGTATGAACACCAAGAATCTAATGAAGAATCTTACGACTAAAAAAATAAGCGATGAGACGGCTACCATTATTTAAATTGAAATTGTCCGTATTCCTAATAAGAGCAGCTTCCTTCAATTTGCTTTCTTTCAAATAGTGTAAAAGCAAGTATACAATACCCCCACCCCTCTCATTCTTGAGAATGTCAAAACGAGCATGGACAAACTTAATGTGTTGCTCTCCTCCTCATTCCGCTCTCGCAAGACCTCGTATTGATCATCTTTTCTTTTCTGTAATCTTTTAGAAATAATCGCAGAAGAACTTGCTATTTAAGCAAAACCCAGAAGTCTAAATGGATTGGTAATATTGATTTCTATTAACTGCTATTTGATCAATATTCTCTTTAAATCTATCTTTGGTGAAATATGCTAGTGGTGAAGTACATAGTTAACCTATTACAACATGATTGTTGCAGCGACTCAAACAAAACCTTTAATACACTTTGATCTATATTTTCCCTTTGCATCCAGGTCTTGCCAAACAGCTTCATAGTTCCTCTTTGGTAATACCCTCAGAGTTTGTATTCGTTGCTATTTTATTGAGATTAAGACACTAGGTTTGATAAAGAATTCAGATAAGAGAGCAAAAGGCAAAGAGCGAGTTACAAAGCTCTCAAACAACAAAAGATACCATTCCACGGCTGGCATACTGTAGACAGTGGAGAACATATGAGAGGGTTTGTGCGTAGTAGTTCCGTCGAATTTCTTATTTCCCTTTGAAACGTGTAAGAGTTTTCACTGGTCTCAAAACGTTAATTGGCGCGTCAAGTTCATCTTTTTATGTTTGCCTGTATGTAACATGGAAAACAAACTCTTTGTAAGATACTGCAAATCCTTGATAAAAGACGTGAATAGATTTGTGAATGCCTTACCATTTATATCAGGTCAACATTTCTGGTCTGTAAGAAGGTACAAATAACATGTTAGGAAGAGTTTCAAACTCGTCCTTTTCTACATGTTAAAAATTTGACTACTTCGTGTCTACTTTGCTGGAATGTTTTACAACTTTCGTTTTAAACCCGGAGATGATATTCTTCGGAGAATGGAACATATTTTAGGCATATTAGAGCTACAACAGGTGCACGATTTACATCCAGGCTCAGAATACACTTTTCGTACTTATAAACTATATTGAATGAGATAATCTACAAAATATGATAAAAACATGAAAAATAGAACACTGGAGAGACACTTTATTGGGATTATTTGTGGGGGGTAAGTCATTTGTACTTTTAAAAGTATATTCACCCCTAATATCGCATTATTTTCTTTCCAATTTATGGAATTCATAGGGAGATTATTCAATTCCCTTTTTGGATATTTTAAACCCTTCGTTTTGTAGATAATGAAAAACAAGTACTGTATTTGATTTTGAAGAGTCCTATAGAGTAAAAAAGCCAAAACGAAAGAAACGCCTTAACAGAAGAAATATCGACATTACTTCTAACTATGACTTCTTTTGTAAAATCATCATTTTTCTAGTTTATCAATAACTCCACGGTGAATTGGCTGGACAGCACCAGCAATTATAATGATAAGTAGAAAACTTATAAACAGTTATTTGTTTTCGGCTCTTGCTACTATATGCAAGGTTTTATCAAGTTTTCGGGTCCTTAGTACCTTTTTTCAATAAATTGGGGAGACTGATTTGAAAATTCCTAAATAGGTTCCACTTGAGAAAAAGCTAACCTCTTTACTTCGTAAATCCAAACAACTTCGAAATCAACTTCATCATATCATATAAATATCGGATAAATACATATGTACTGTACTGGCTTTTCAAATTGGTCCCTTATTCATTATAAGTTCTCTAAATATATGCTGCGACTTCCTCATCAGCGCACCATACCAATCACTTTTCTTCTCATCATAGGAAATCAAATAACTGCAAGTATATTTGAAGTTTTACTCATATGTATTTATCATAACCTTGGTTTATCATGATGCGAATAGTCTGCTAATGTTACTTTTTTAAATCTAAATTTAATTCTGGTTCACGAATTATTCAACTTACAATGATTTTAAGGCAGGAATATGTAAAACACTAACATATTTCTGTATCTAAACAAAACACGAGAAATATAGCATCAAATGTTTAAGGCAATTATCCATTTCCTTTCAATTTTTCAAGCTAGAAATTTGATCAAAATGTATCGAGGTATAATAGTTATAATCTGTCTGCCTCACAAAATTGAAATTTGTGGTAGGAAAAATTACTGTAAGTGGTAGCAGTGGTGGTGAAGAAAGGAAAAATTAGCACAATGCCTTGCTTCATTTTCACGTAGCCAATTAAAAGCTTTCTAGACTCGTTGGGAACTAAAATGATACACCATTTTTGCTAATACGAAATATCCTGAAGAAGTTTGCCCATGAATGTTAGCATTTTTGTGCCTGGAAAGTTTCTTACAAACTTTTAAATCATCGTTCAGAGAAAGTGAAGTAGAGAAATATCAAACTCTCTTGCAAAGGATGGTTTGCATGTCGAAGACAACACGCAGGTCTAAATTGATCCGATTTTCCTTCCAAAGGAGACGGCTATTACTTAAGAATATTTTCACTTCCTCTGCTTGAGAACGTTTTGGGGATAGCCTATCCCATCCTTGAAAGCTTGAACAAGTTCTTTTACGATTGAGTTCCTATTCCTTAAAAACATCTTTCTTATCTAAAACAATATGTGTAACTTTATTACCACTGTGTTAGTCCTCTCGTGTTCTGTAAGTTATAAAATTATTACAAAACTAAGTAAGAGCAACCGATTTCAATAAAAAAATGTATGAAACAAATTTTAATTTAAAAGCTAAACAACAACTTATGTATGTAACAGTTGCAGTATGTTGCATTTAAAACTATCGAAAGGTAACGAAGAAAATTTCTTGCACCACTACTTTTGACGTTGAGAAGTCATAAAGTATTTCCTATATTTATTTTATTTTCATATTCCTGTAGGTATGCCATATTTTATAACCAATATCAGTGCATTCGCATCAAAGACAGATCGGATATACAGCTCAGTCAAAGGCAACTTCGTCTCTGTAGATCGAGTAGCATTAAACGATTATCAATTTGAATTAAACTTGCCTTTACTTGAGAGCAATCAACATCACAAACGTTCTTCGGGTTTTTTAGGCCTCCGTTTGGATTCAAATGCTATCATTCAAGGTAATTGTATTATTTTTGATTTACAAATTAGTAGTTTTGGTACGCTACCAAACTTTTCTTGAGATTACTCGACGGGCCATGGGCATTTCAAACCTACTTGATTTGGGCCGGTACTTCGTTCTGCTTCCCTTCTACACTTACATAGGTACGCTCGTTGGGAGACCCGTAAACGAAGACTCATAGTCCCACTTAGAGGTATACAGATTATACCCCTCGGAGACGACTTGACGTAGAGCATTATCGTAAAGATGGAAATCCTTTGACCATCTTGAACACCAGGCGTAGAGCCGTCAATTCAAGAGGGGTAAATGGACCTCTTTCAGTTATTATGTATTACACTTAATTCATGTGTTGAATCTGGTAAATTGACAGCTAAGTGTTGAACACAGTTAAATATCTCGAACCAGCCCCAATTTCAAACATATATTGTTCTAAGTTTTATAGAACACTGTCTATATGTTCACTAAATCTTTTCAGAAGGCATTTCTCCCTCTGATGTAAAGGGTTTAATACGTATTTAACGATAATTTAAAGCTATAATGACAAAAAATAAGGACAAGGAAGATGTTTTGGCGTTTCTACTAGACATGAAATTAACTTTTAAACCTATTATTAAACCTTTACACTTAAGCTGATGCCGAAGAAAAATTTTTGGAAGAGAAGCTAAGGTAGAAAATCCACTTGCTTGCAATCTGTTACGTTGAATATGAATGGAACTCTTAATAACAATAGCAGCTAATCCACTTTTCAGTTTTGCTCTGGAAAAATTAATAGGGTTCTCCAAAGATCAGAATCCTTGCTGCGATGATAATTACCATGATGACAATTATTATCAATCATCATCATTATAGACCATTCCAAATGACAGTTTCCCATGTGTCATCCAAAATTCCATTAGCTTATGATGTGGAATTTCCTTGTTGTCCCTGGCTGTCTTTTGACTATCTATGTTTCACACAACTTGGGAATAGCCAGTAAAAAGCTGGTTCTCACAACCTTCATTTAATTTAATTTAATTACTTTAGAAAAACTTTTTTCTAATTTGGCACCAAAGCTAGAGGAGACGATTTACCAATTGATATAAGAAAATTTAAGAAAATGATATTTCTATTAACGCGGAAGAGAACTCGGGATCACAATATGTTGCATAACCGACCGTCAAAGTTCCGTTGACAACTTTGCTTTGTTCTCCGGCCCCCTTCTTAAATCTCATTTGACTACTTCAAACTTCATTCATGATGGGTACCATGTCAAATTTCATAAGTTTGGAAAATCAATCTACCTGACTCATAAATGACTTTACGGTGAAAAGAGAATTTAGGTGATCAACCAATCAAAAGTACTTATTCACAAAAATGTCACAGAGGAAGTTGAATTTCAAACGCAGCACTGGCGATATTTGCACCTTTTAATGGATGATAAATAAATAGGTTTACTGCATGACTCATTTAGTGGTCAAGTCACCAGGTGGAAGGAGATTCATTATCTGTCCTGCTCGAAGCTTTAAGAAATGTCAACCAATAAAAGCTCGGAAGCTAGTTTGGACAGAGATTTTAAATGACGGTCATTTAAATCTCTGATGTGATGTAGTCACGGTAGTTTAAATGGCTAAGATAGCAAAAAGAGCTGCTAACCCTCTATTATTTATGATTTCAATCACTATAGTAAAAAGAGATCGGTAAACTCTTCAATAAATTGATAACTTTAAAGGAGCATCAGAGCCTCGCCGTAATTGTGACAGAAATATTAAGGGGCCTACATTTTGAAATTGTTGAAGAGGGAAAAAGTCGCACACCCTAATCGGTCGACGAAGAAAATGTCAAAAATGTGCCCAGAAACGGCCTCTGACGCAAATTCTGACATGAATAAAAAGTTATTTTGAGCGCACAGTATTCAAAAAAGTACTTTGACCCTAAATATTGGTGGGCTTCACTCCCTGCAGAAATTACGCCCCTGTAGAAATATCTACATATCGTATACCGGAAGTAATATTGTTATTATTCAGTTGTTTTATGACATAAATACAAGCTTATCACTCATCTCTGCCTTCCTTTATAGTGCTTAAGGGATGCAATGGGATCAAGTTCCAAAATTGGGGAAAAATAAACTGCCTTTCACTGGAATGCTGTGATTGAGTCTATGCAACCACGAAGTTATCTTTGGTACGCATTTATGAAGGGAATCATTAGCCTTTGATGGAAAAGAGGGACTTGAAAACTTTGTGAATATTTTTGTATGAATTGATATGGAAAGTAAATCTTCGAGAACAATCAGATCAGCAATTTATTTTGGAATACTTTCTGATTTTTTATGCGCAGTGTATTACCATACAGACTATTGGTGAAACGTATAGTATATTAGGATACTGTATGATTTTCGAATTAATATTAGACTTATGCAATTATGAAGTTAAGCCCATCAGAAGTGGGTCTAAAAACTGATAATAACTACTTACCCGTTGATTCAGTTAGAATTATGGATGGAATGTTTTCAGTTATGTATTGAGGACATTAATAGTAGCAGTAAATTATTACATTATCAGAGGAGAGCCTCAGAGGCCGCTGGAGGCCAAGAGTGCAAGTGGGTAGAAAGTGCATTCCCAGACTTCCCAGATGTGTCTTATAGGCGTATCCCAAGTGTAATCTGAACGTTGCAATGTACATATATCTATTGAGTGCGTTCGACTCTGGCTCAGTTGAGCTCCTTGTCTCCTGTCATATCTTACTATTGCGTTCTCACATTGTCCTAGGAAGGTATTATGACGTCATCATTAGCAAATTTTGGAATTTTTTTTATAGATTATCCTTAACATATTGAAGGAAGATGCAGACGGTTTCAAAGTCATAATTTTGGTAGTTCAGGAGATGTCAGGAGAATATAGAACCGTGAGCCTAAGGGCACCTAACAGACAGGGCGTATCGATCAATGTTACTCCTCAAACTCTCATTCCAAGTGATTCATAATACTGATCACATTCAACTTAAGAAGTGCTCATAGGGAGCTGATAACACAAAAGAACACTCTCTGCTAGTAGTAGTTCTTTCAGATTCACAATAATTTTGTTCATTCTAATGCCGTTACATGTTTCATCTCTTCCCTTTCTTCCTCTCTTCAAAGGGTTAAAAGTGTCAATTCCTTTCAAAATAATTACTCCAGAGCGGATCCAGAGTTAAAAATTAATTTGTCACAAGAGGTGATAAAATCCTTTAAGGGTGTGGTGAGACGAGCCCATAACTTTCAATTATCATGAGCAGTGATAATAAATCATAGCACTATAATTTTACCTCCATAAGATAACAGTTTATATGGTACATTTCTAGACGTGCAGATAGTACCCTCTTGCCATAGTGTCGATCTTTTTATCCAATGTATAGTGTTACATCCATGAAAGACACCCTCTGATAACTTTGGGTGATAAAACTGCACTCAAGCACTTTAAGTAAGAAGAGTTTATAATTTTCTAAAGTAAACATTTACTCACAGGAAAATTAATCCATGTCGAATACCTACCGCGACATTTTATTACTACTTAATTTATATTTGATTATTTTGCTATCGGGAATCACTAGCGTTAGATAAACCAACTCTATTGCATTTTCAAAAACCAGGAAACCTTAAATCCATGGCTACTACAGTGATGGACTACCATTTATGGACTTCAATGACCACGTGTTCCCAGATGTTGACAATCCCAGCTGAGGACCTCGCTACTGTGATGTGAAATCGAGAACCTTAAAGATACAGAGTGTAATGGGCCTAGGCAACCCGCTCGATATGATGGTGATTGTATTTTTAACATTCAAAACATAACACCCTTTGACGGGATGCGAACTTGGACATGTTCTGCGTCGTTTGTTTAGTACAATTATCTACCACAAAACTATCATAAATACAAAGAAAGTAGCATACATTGGGAAATTAGTTACTGCCATATTCACGAGGGTATTTTGTAGCGTCTGTGTGTCGAGCACCGTTTAAAAGGAGACGTATTTACAGGGTTAGGGGACAAAGGATGTACTTCCTGTTATAACAAGATAAATATTTTCAAGAACCTAGCCTATTGGGGAAACTAAAATTAAGCTAGAAGGATTTTGAAAGTGAAGAGTCGACTGCAAATAGGTGCCAAATGTCTCAGGGGACTGTTGCTGTAGAGCACATAGCCTTAGTGACACCAAGGGGGTGTACTCTTCTCGATGAGCCGCTTGATACTGTTTCACTTCTCCTCCCTGTCGAATCTAAATCTCTAAATAAGGATATTTCTGTTCTCTGCCTGCCAAAAGGGAACGTTGGGCTTTATTATGCCCCCTCCTCCCAACCACGTCACTGAGCTCCAAAATAGGAACTCCTTATAAGATGGCGATATTAGAATGCTTCTCGTGTTGAATTTCTTTAAAGAAGTTGATGGAGTCACTTCATAGCAGCCCACTAAAGAATCCGAACGGTTTTCGTATAATCCTTCTATAGCACGACTAACATGGCTGTCTTGTAGAATGACTGATCACAGTCAATTCTTAAAAAAGTCCTATTTTGAACACAACTGGGCTATGAACAAACAAAAATCAATAGGATTTTTTACAAAACAAACTTAAAATGCATCAATCAGTTTGGTGTTTGCCAAAGAATTTTAAACAAAGTGATTGCAGATTACACTGCTTGTAAAAAGTGCTCTGATTACTTCATTCTAGAACCCAGGCCTACTACGTCTAGTGCACAGTCTCACAAAATCGTAACTGACAATCAGTGGCGTATTTAGAGTCTCGAGGCAACTTCCTTTTCAAGTGCTAATTAGCTTCTGAACTGACATTTTTGCAATTGGTAACTTATTATTTTGAGTTTATTTGCATTTTAACGTGATTTAAATTCTACTGCGGACACACTTTGTCCTTTAAAATGATAAGTATATGGCGTGGTCATTCAGAGCCCCCCTGATTTTTTTCTATATGCCGACAACCATAACAACTGCAACTGCCGACAACAGAGATTATGGTAGTTTCATGATCTCTGCTGGCAACCATAACATTCTTTCATACGATGCGGATACAAGCGGATTTTTAGCAACATTCCAATAGAAACGTACAGAGAAGCAAAATTGCTTATAGACAAACTTGTGAATGCTAAGTTACCTCCAGACAATATGAATTACAGTTTAAGTACATGTAAAGGGAAGCGGAATAGTAATGTTTGCAATTGCGCTTGTAAGGCACAATTTCCTAATTTTGTGAACAGCCCCGCCGCTCAAAAAAAGCACGTCTGCAAAAGTTCTTCTTTCAGCAATTTTCATAATGTAACCACAATGGCTTGAAGGACCTGAAGGTTTTTTTTCATTGATAGGTGTTGATAAACATAAACCTAACAGTTTAAACCTAACGGATTCCATGAGCATGTGGTCCTGCAATAAATTATCGTCAGCTGGCGAGAGATGTTTGAGGGGGCACGAAGCGTCGTATGGTAAATTTGGACGTGCCACGCACACTTCTACACCCTCCCGAGCATCCTAAATTCGCATGTTGCTTTCAAAATATTTACTAAGCCAAACGATTGTGATGAAAAAGTCCTTGAGAAACTACCCCTTAATTTTCGAGATCTTGAACTAAATATAATCTCCAATCAATGTTTAGGCCTATATACAACAAGGTTAGTTAATTAAAGAAAAGCTCACTCTTCCGATTAGTTGTTCATTGTTTGCAGAACGTTT
>JAAAKL020006380.1:0-18085 GCA_010016065.2 Carybdea cf. marsupialis auct. non (Linnaeus, 1758)
TTAAGTGACTACTGTTTCTTGTCTTTTCGTTAGGAAAATACTGGAATTAGTTGTTCGAATTCTAATGGTCACCCTGAAAAAAATTGCACACTATTCAATTCTATTGAACACACACTATTTACACTATTCTATCCACTATTCACTATTATTTCTATTTCAAATAAGGAGCCTATCCTCTTTTCACCAAAAGGCTTTTGTTTTACACTTAGCGCTTTCACTGACATCACAACTTTCAAACGCTTATTGCTTTGCGAAGAGTTATTATGGAAAAGATTGCGTTTTAAGGAGGGGCAAATGTCCTATTCTTCAATTATGAAGTTATCTTAAGTTAAGTGATATGTTTTGCAAGTAGGGTTTAAACGGATATTTCCTAGATGGAGAAGGATCGATCAGTTTTCAATAATATTATTCCATTTATTACTCATTTGAAGTTTTTTATTGTGCGTTTTCGAAATCATGCAAGAAAAATAGCTGCCATACGTAGAACGGACGCGTAAGATGTGGTAGAATCTTGGAGTTTGATTTATCGTATTGGCCTTCTTCCAATTTGTGAAATAAGGTTTTCCAGGAAACGGAAGCTTATTAAACACACACTCTTGTTACTGAAACTTGATCGATCGCTTGGTGGCAATAGCCAAACTGTAATTGTTGCTGTAGTTGTTTGAGGGAGTTTACTATGGAGTAGTCTATGTGTGGCATGCTCCTGATTGAAGATATCTTTTTAAACGTTGTGAGACAGGGTCGTAAAGCTGATGTACTTTAAGACTCAAAGATCAGCGAGATTATGATGAAGCGGGTATGTGAAGTGAATGAACGGAAGGAATTGTTTATGTCGTACTTTGTTTCAATTCACAGGAAGCGTTGGTAGAAAATTCTTGCTATAGAGCTGATTTTTTCCTATATCGAACCATAATATTATGTTCGTTGTCAGGGTGTTAATCATTTAAAAGTAATAGTGTGTGCTTATAGGGATTTGAAAGATTGATTGGCTGCTGTACTACTCCATTTGTGAGGTCAGCATTGTTATTGGCTGAATCCTTGTTCACCCTACAGACCCAAGCTCATGCTTATTACACTTGTTCGCCTAACGGTCATTACTACTAATTGATTATTATTTAAACCAACCGTGAATGTGCCAAAGACAGTACATCGAGAATATTTGACATTCAAACATCTTTATATATTTCCTAGATATTTTTCTTTGGTTAATGTCAAACACACCAAACACACATCACGCAAATTTTAAGATGAAAAAATCTTTATACTTGGTTACTCTTGATATCATTATCGCCAATACAAAGTAAAGATCAGCCCCAGGATTTTAATGGATTACTCTTGAGTATAAAATCAGTGACCCTTGAAGTTGAGCAATTCTAGATCTATAAAACTGCACGAAATAGCGAATTCATTTTGTACTTAAAAGCTTTTTTTGTCTGACACTCCCCAGAGTACAATTCGTCAGAAAAAACCGAAAAGGGAATCAACGAAATTATTTACCCCAGCTGTGTTTTACAAGGTAGCCAATCAGAATTCTCCCTGCCAGATTGGTGTTGTTTTGACCAATCATTGTTCGTGGAGCTGAATGGTTAACCGAAAAGGGCCCATGAGAAGACAAATTCTTTTTGTCTACAAAGCAACGGTTTTCTTGCTTTGATGTGAATGGATTCTAAAACTGCCAAGTGAAAAGCAGATCTAGCTTTCCCAATTATGCGGAGGCGATCGTCCGTATACATTTTGGCACAGTCTGGGTTTTCAAGCAAGTGCTGCTCTATGGCAGAGCCACATTGCGTAGTGGTGTTTTTTTACTTTGAACCCCGAGGTAGTTGATATTGATATCCTTGATAGTGCATTTAAGAGACTGGTAGCAGGTAGCGCAGCCACATCTTTGCTGATTTCTCACTGTAGACTAAAGACGTAGTGCTCCATGGAGGTATCGTATGCGCGATGTGCATTAGCTCTGGGACAATATAAAATGCTTCTATTTTACACATTGGCCATGTATGGTGGCTCTCAAGACTAAAATGAAAAGAGAATTAGCGGTACAAAAATTTGAAAATTGTGTTAAAAACGTATTCATATTGTTACCAGTTTTCGTCAGACACTGATCACAGCAAACGTCCAAAGTGAAAGAAGAAAGCTTTTACAGACATTTATAGGATAGGAAAAAAATGTTGTTGGAAAATGAAACCTGTATAAGGGACAAGCTGTTATTCACCTGTTGATTGAAAGCCCGTAATCTGTAAACATATGCAAAATGTGTAACCAATAACGTTGAGATATGTTCTTACACAAAAAGGAAGAAACTAACCAAACTTTACCAGTATCGTCAAACGAGTCAAATAAAGTATAAAAGTATATGTGCAACCAGTCGGTCTTCGGCACCCGATTTATGAATAACAAGAGGTCTAGTGAATTGAATGCGAGGGCATAGGTCCTTAAATCACTATTAATTTCAAGGAATCATCTTTAACCCCAAACTTTGGAAGAATATTACTATCCTTACCGAGCCTCTCCCACCATTTGAATGGATTTTTGAGACTCAGAAATGTAGGAATACCCAGCTAATACTGCTTTTTAAAATTACATGTAGGCCCTGAAACAAAATACCCTGCTGCAGCATACGTAAAATACGTCATCCTTCTATAACTGCATGTTATGGTTATAATACAAACTGAAAAATAAATATTTAGAGAAGAAAGTAACTATAAAAATGTTCGGATAATCTAATATGATAGAACATGTAGAGCAAGAGGTGCCCCACTCTTCATATGCAGTTTATCCCTGTCAAAAAATATCGTCAAATAAACACTATGAGTAGCACTTAAAACGTATTTGCCCTAAAGATAGCTAAATACAAACAGACAGATACATAGATAAATAGATAGATAGATATAAAGAGACAAAAAAAATAAGATTTCTTTCTTTAACGCTCCAGCCTCTTTTCATAAAGTATCCTATAAACTATGTCAACAATGAAGCACCGCTGCAAGTTTGGACAATGAAAAATGCAAGCTTCCCTAACCCCCATTCCAAAATATTCGTAAGTTTGAACTAGAGCATTGTGGAGATTTGCATGTCAGACCTCCCTGCTGCTAAGCGGAGAGGTCTAGAAAACAAGTAATAGCTGGAATGGACATCCCTTTCATGCTGCAAGTGTCTTGCTTGATTTGTGCCATTTTCAACAAAATTTAGTAAAAACCAGTTCTTTGTCCAGGCTTGTAGAAAGTTAACAAATCCGCGTAATATAAGCTATTTTAATGCTATTTTCCAAGATCTGTTGTCAAAGTTTATCTATGACACAGCATCCTAAATTTTCCATACAGAATTAAATGTCAACTAGAATAGGGAAACAACTTATAATTATACCAAGTGGGAATCATTGTTACTTTTCAGAATCTACGCACCCTACTGAGGTACGCCGAGGCCCATGTACGTTTTACGTAATAAATATTCTGCTGTGTTTGATTTAGCATGCTGTGTCTATCATACCTACCTTACTGTTGAATGCACCTAAAAGTATTATGTTAATCTTCATGCCACGTGGCCATGGTATTAATCCCATCAATTAGCCACCAGTCTTGCAAAAATGTACCAATCTTGGAATCCTTCAGAAAATCTCATACACCGGTCATTTAGTTCAACAAAATTTCCCCATTCTTCTCAGCGTTAAATTGATACGTCCTCTGTGAATGACTCGAAGCATATACGGTTGTCGTATCTTTTCTCTTTTACAGTATTTCCGTTCTAGTTGATATCATCTCTCGATGGAAGTGGCAGCCATCAATGCAAATGAATCCATTTGTAATGAGCAAACAACAGACATTATCATCTGCAGTTGATGTAAATCAAACTTTGAGATAATATATTATAGTATTTATCTATTTATGCTTTTTGATAGTAGGTGGAAGAAAACATTAGCTCTCTCGATAATGCCGTCTCCATGTTCAACATGTTTTGTTTTATTTCCTCGTTGTAGAAAAAAGACCACAATTGCACGAAATAGCGAAAGCGTCTTAATATTGAAAACCTTTTTTCGTCTGACACTCCTAAAGGTACAAAATCTTGAGAATTGAGATTGAGAAGAAATCAATAGAACTTAACCCAACTGTGTTTTAAAGAAAGGCAATCAGATATCTGATTGGCAGATTGGTGTTGTTTTGACAAATTAAGTCAAAATAATCTCTGTTTTCCAGCGAAAAACGTTTCGGACCGAAGAAACGTCCCGTGTACTAAAACTGCCCTGGCTTGGTAGCGTTTCGTTTCGTTCGAAAACCAGATCAAAAAGGACGCAGAGAAGTGTTTTTGTCAATCCAGGTCTATTGACATTATTTATCATGTAAGGTTGCATGATGTGATATGAAATGGTCATCACAAAACACAATAAATCAACAACGGAACGGACTCACCAAACTGAAGAACGTTGGAGGTGACTACTAAATCCATGACGATGAATGTAAAGCTAATCCATATTAAATTTGACCATGTCTCAGTGTCTCAGTATACAACTTTTTATTAAAAACAATCCAGTAAAACACGACTATCCTTGTGAGTACTCATACAACAACTGACTAATTGCTACGTGAGTAATCAGAACCCATTCCGGAAATGTAAACATAAAGCATGATACCATAATATCCCATCTGACTGTGTGCTACTGAAGCACTAAAATGCTAAATCCCGTTCATTCATACTCATTCTGTTCAGGGGGGTGACATTTCATGTTGCCTTTTGATACTCTCATTAGCTCTCTCGATAATGCCGTCTCCATGTTCATTTGTTTTATTTGCTCATTAGAGACAAAATACCACAAACAAAACTTCAGAAGGTAAATTGGTCAGATTATGTTTATAACGTCGTATTGTAGCTTTTAAAATGTGTATTTTTAAAGGAAGAAGAAATTGCTCAAAAATCATGATTGTGTTAACCATTCATTTATTTTCATCTTTCATTATAAAACTGAGTCCAAAATTTTCACAATCAATAAAGTCAGAAAACCATTCTCATCCTTGAATGTGACAATTAATTGCTTTGTCAATTGCTTGAAGTTGTACATGCTAATAGTTTTACAATGGAGAGTTTATTATTTTATGCGAGTGTCCCTCAAGATCAGCTTGTATAAGATTAATACGAATAACTTAATATGATTCAGGTCTATAGATTATTTTTGCCGATTCACAGTGATGATGTACAGTGTCCTCATATTGTAGACGTAGGGTACTTGTTTCTACGTGGTACCAATGACTTCTTCTACGTGACATTTTTAATTTGCCTCTTTCACTGTGTTCCCTATATTGTGTCAAAATTACTTGTCAGGTATTTAAGGTTCCGTTTTACGGTTCCAACACTTTTGCCATTATGACCTTTGGAGTTAGACGTTGTCTTCGAATGGTTGTGACAACTTGTTTATTTACGCTAAATGCATTTAGCGCTAGGTCAAGACCAAGAGTGTTTTTAAGTGCAACATAGTATCTATTATGGCTGCTGCTTTGTCTCTTGTTCCCCATTCTGAATTCTCCTGCGAAGTCCTTAACAGGATAAAATAAGTGATTTTTTAGTAATCTGGAACGAGCGAGACCGACTGATTCGCACAGTCCATTGAGTTAGAGACAGAAAAGTCAAACTTTTCATCTAGTTGGATATCTTTAGCTACCCGTTGATGAAGTGATACTTTCCTGGAGAAGCTTCCATTAAACACAGCAAAATTCTGCACAGGATCAAATACTCACATCAAATGCAAGAATGCTCTCATTTGCATCCATTAAGAGCCAGTTTTAGTCGATGGGTGGCACAGTGGGCACAAAATTCAGTGAAATTATAGAAGTTATCCTAGCTCCGTAGATAATCCATCATTACAGCAGCTCCATCAAGTACTATCCAACTGAGAAATACTCTTAACTTCTATTTCCCTGTTTGTTATTTGTAACCAGTACATTTCATTGATCACCTCGCTTACTGAAACCCAACAAAAAACGCAGCAAAACTTTTCGTTGTTGTTTTTATCTCTCGCTTCGTCTGCATTTCAACAGAACAATCCAACATTGATTTGCATATGATGAAAAAATGAACGAAAACAGAATTCCCCATTATTTTGCCGAAGCTATTTGATGATAATTTGATAGCATTTGATTATTTAATCCACTGACTTGGACTCACATGGAAGAGGTTGTGGGTTCGAATTCCGCTTAGCCTGATATAAATACTATTGGTTGGGGAAGGCAACGAGAGACCACGCCTGTAAATGTACTCTCTCCCCAGGACATTGCTCACTCTGGCTGGGCAAGAGGCTACGCTCGACATCGAGTAAGCCGCCCAAAAAATTCACTGACTGAGCCCACTAACATCCTCAGCTCTTAATTTTAGTGACTGCATTAAAGTTGCCTCAGATTTAGTGTGTTCATGAATTAATAAATCTCCTTGTACTTAATTTTTCAAAGCCGTTAACTTGTTTCAAAATAGCTTCATGTAATGATCTTGTTTGAAATTGTACTAAAAATTCATCTTTCCGTCAATATCTTTGCCAAGAACTTCGGTTAGCATGAGCCCTTTGACAGTCTTTGGATTGCAAACAAGTGGTTCATGCTTGTAATTTTGGTAAGGCAATTTTTTTAGTTACAGAACGATGGCGAAAGGGATGCAACCTGTGCTTTACAACTTTATATTGTAGATTAACTTTTGCACTGATGCTGCAGAAAAACCCCCGTGTAACCTTCCATTTTATAAAGCAGAATGTTATTCATAAATATTATACAGAGGTGGACACTGGAAATGGACGATTTCGATGTTCTCATCCTTTTCCAGTTACCTGCAATAGCTGAGTGTATCTTCCGTGGATCTTTTGTTGTATGAAGAGGGACATGTTGTATCTGCTCTGCAATAACTTCAAAAGAATCACCATACGGTGTTTAGACCATCAGTGTCTGATTCTGTATTTAATACAGATACGGGGTTATAAAAACGAAATACGTCCCATGAATATCAAGCACTGCATCGTTGTTGCTCAACGTAAGCTCAAAACGATGCCCATCCAATAGCCATACTGAAGACAGCTGACAGTTAAGAATAGGGTCATAGGTAAAAGATGGCCCATTGGTAGAATTAGACATTTCTCCATCCTACGATAGAAGCCAGATTGAGGGTCAGGGCAATAAGCTGTCATTTGCTGCAGTGCTTACCTCAGTTACTGCAGTTTTGTGTTGACACGTCTCTTTCTAATCTGTACTCTGAAATTACCTTTAGCTGTCTCTTCCATTTTCTCCTATCGCTTGCAACTGTCAGGACAGATCTATTAGGTGTGTATGTTGACATAATCTCAACTTTGGAAATGACATGAATGGCCATAATCGGTACAACAGGCTCTAAAGAAAGTTGATAAAAGTAGTTTTTCAATAATGGTAAAACACGAACTCATGGTACGGTACGCTTCAATTTCTACTTCAACAAGTAGGGAACGTACACCTTGAGTCTCTCCGTTATTTAGCGCACTTGACTCTCTCATTTTAATGAAAAATATAGTATGTAATACAAACAGGGTTCTGATTAGCAGGACACGGCTTTCATGTTGTTGGACAAGGGATGTTCAAATCAAATTTACAAGGAAGAGAAGCTATCATCATATCTTCTCGTCATTATAAATGAGCCAAAAATGATCAATTAAGGCATTATTCTAAGTAAATATATTCAATTGTTAAAAGCCACTGAGTTTCAATAATTTCCCGTTTACAATAAGGCACCGGTAAATTCCCAAAGGGAACCTAAGAGGAAAAAAAGTGCAATTGCAACAATTTGGGGGCACCATGTCCGCTATACCCCTGATTCCGACGTCAATGCACCTGACCTTACATTTTCCTTTTAAGAGAATATCTCAACATACACAATTCCTTTTCTTCGTCTTTTGTCCTTTACTCTATTTCACGAGCATCTGAATCGTCTTTGATTAGCCCCGTACCTAACCTTTTCATGTGTCACTCATATCAACTTTATGTCCATTTTAATTAAGTAAGCCCTTCCCTTTCAATATGTATACAACTCCAGCCTCTACTCCTTTGTCTTATCATCAGATTAGCTCATTACCAAAACCTCTATTTCTGTTTCGTTCCTAACCTTGTCCTTTCTTGTTTGATCTAGAAATAAAGCGCAGCAATTTTATCCCCACTATTTTCACCCATCTTTCTGCATACTTTCTTGTGGATACAATATTTATTCCTAATGGCATTGCTGGGCTTATACAAGGTCGATATACTTCCCATGCACTCTCAGCAAAATGTGTATGATGTAAGGTGCCATTATCAAGTAAAACCATAAAGAATTGTTTTGGAGATGATTCAGGAATGAAAAATAACTGGGTACATCGGTACATCTGAACTTCTGAACTGAAGTTTTAAAAATCCCTGTAGAAAAAAATGTGAAATGGAAAGAGTTTGATTACTGAAATGAGCTTCTACATTCTTAGCGACCTCCCTTTACGAGTTGTTTACCAAAACCGTTCAAATTTGATAATCTAAAGTCAACATAAGGGAATTGTTGTTAGAATATAATTGATTGATTAGTCGAATAGTCTTCTTAATTAGAAAGTTACCAAAATACCGAGATTATCGCTTGGATCACGTTTTCAGTTCCGCTTTACTTTTGAAAATAGTACAGCGACGATGTCAATATTTTTTCAAGGTGCATGGTGCTCTACGTTCCCCTCTAATTCTGATATTTGCTGACAAGAGTTAGAAGCAAGCAATAACTCGATTCTTTATCACAGTTCACCTCGGGCTTTTTCCGACGAGATTGAAAAAAGGACATCCTTACCTAGCCATAAGAAAACTGATCAACAATTAAAGGAACTAAAAATAAGCAAATTATATTTCTCAATTCAATAAAAATCATAGACCATGCAGTAGTACTTGCATCATATTCAGGGAATTCACTTTTTTAATTTGAGACCGTATAACTTGCCTATTTTTCTCCCTTTAGACTTTAAAAGATGAGCTGTTTTATAATTTAAATCCTGGTATTATGTATTCATTTTTCCTTCCACTTTTTTTAATAATTGCTTAAAGCCGTAAATTTATTATTATGATTTCATTCAATTATAACAGACAATTGTGACAACACAACTTATAAAAGCAAAAAGAAGCATTGAAAGATCTTCTCAACGGACCCTTGTGAGCGAAGCGAACCAAAACAAGCGTAGGGATAAGAAGGTGCATGATCTCTCAAAAATCAGAATAATTGTTAAACTATAGCCTATCTTCATTTGTCATTAACAGGCTTTTAAATACGATGCGACTTTTTGACATATCTATGATCATTGGGGATTGAATTCCAACATTTAATTACAAAGCAACTTTACTAAATAAGAATGCCTTCTATTTTATGAAATGTTCATTCGAGTTTCGTTTTCTCCCTTCTTAACCAAGAAATTGTGTTGATCATAAATACAACTCAAAACTCGCTTATCAATTCAGATTGGATATATTCTTCGCATTACTCCCTAGCACCCGGAAAGGTTAGAATACCATAAATAACAATCAAGGAATTGAACATTTTTGTTTAAATAAACAGCCATAAACAAACTACGGACGTGGACATCCACATCGGTGAGGCAATACGATGTTTCACAGGATGTCTGTAGACCGTCAGTGGCAAACGCATCACAACATTTTAGAACTAGCAACAACTGCACAATATTAAATTTAGATAAAGTCTCATTTTCGTCTTCAGTGTGGCAACTACTGACAGGCTGGGGATTATAGAACCCCCTATAAATTCCAAGGTAATTGAATAGTTTTAATAGAGGTTATATCCCATGAGTCATTTACATTTAAAGTTCTTTGTTTGATGTATTGAGGCGTCTACTATACTATACCGATTACATAAAAAAATACCACTATCGTTAAGTTTTGAACGTAGCCTCCTCTCATTTAAAGGCTATCGAATGCATTTTTTCTAGTCTTCTGACAACAAGGACAAAAATAAAGAAACTCTCTTTCGTACAATATGCTTTTTAGAATATCCAAATGATTTCCACTTGTTTTATTATTATTATTATTGTTTCCAGTTAATGTCTCACGTTTGGATATTCATCTTGCAGATGTCATATTGATACATAGAAGCAATTATATCTGTGTCAAAACTTTTTAGTGCATGCAATGTAAAAATATGAGGTTTACCCCCTAATATACGTTTAGCCCCCCCCCCCCAAAGAAGATATTTGGGGGTTACGACACTAGCCTTTACATGCTCTTTTTACACTTCTGTTTCAAATTCAAGTAGCGACACGGTGAGATAAATTGAACGTCGGAAACAAATGTGCTGGTCAATCTACCCTTTACCAGAGAGGGTGTATTTCATAGTAGAGTGGGTTTACTGATGATACATGGGCTGCCAGAATAGTTGCTTATCTGTACCTATTAAAGATGGAAGTAATAGTGACGAAGCCTAGATTTTAAGTGTGAACTCAGTTTGGAGGACGACCGATGTATGTAAGTTATCAGAGCGACCTGCCAGTCGTCATGTCCTTGCTAAATTTCTAATTCCTATTGTTTGCAAACCTTCATACCAATATCAATTACAGATCAAAGACTGTACCAGGGTATGTGTCCTGGATTAAAAAATATTCAGTTGCTTCGTCAGGTGATAATAATTAACACTTCTATAGCAATTATTCTACTTTATGTCTGGCAGTAAGCTACTATATGTAAGACAGACTATAAGAGGATTTCTTTAAAAAGAAAGGAAACTTTATCTACACACAGCCATCTTAGCTCTCCTTGAAAACAATTTAGACCTCTTTGCCTACTTGTTACTCAGCAGCTATAGATACAGACTCTATTACAATGAATTCTAAAGGGTTTTCACCTCGAGCAAAAACGAATGCAAGTTTAGGGTCATGAAATGCTCCACATGGCTTTGAAGTCCAGGGAGTTTACACTGCGTAGGCAGCATATAACTTGAGAGAATCCCATCAAACAATATCACACTTGCAAGAGGGAACTTTCTCACCGCCATTTATCATAACTCAGGCTCTTTATGAACACAAGAGTACTATACTTTTACGCTCCTTTATCTCGAATAATGTCTATAAAATAATTCTGGTTAGACCATATCAATAGATCTTTTACAATGAGATTTGAAAATCCTTAAACTGCTAACAAGTTCCAATACACTTATCGCCCTGTAGCTATTTAGACCAAGCCATACAATTCATTTCAGCTATTCATTTCAAGTCAATATTCAATCAGGTTTTGGTCGGGTCATTTGTGATAAAACAGAGAGAAAAATAAGTTTTGGACGGAAACGTTATGCCACCTGCACAACGGATGTCAACACGAAGAAAACAGCATCTCCTTGCATTAGTACTGACACTTTAACAAGCCCAAGAATAGATAATGAGCTCTGTCTCATGTAAAGAGTTTAATGTTTTATCATGAACTTAATTACTGTCAAACTGTGAAGTCTTGTTCAACTGGTGCGAATAAGACCTGCTAAGGACTTTGGGCGTCACTTCCCCTTCCTTTGTGAAAAATACATCATATCGACTAGCGAGGAAAGGGTTGGCAAGATCACCCGAAACTCGTAAAGGTTCATCAAATTGGTAAGAGAAATTTATCTATTTGTATTTTCAACTATTTAACCGTGAGAATTATATTTTATCAATAGCAGTTTTCCTGCTTTTTTTAGATTGCAATCTTCACATGATTTGTATGTTAGTGGCACAGCTTTGAAATCTTACGCACTGGTTCTACATAAAACAATATTTATTGTTTACGTAAACATTTTATTACCTTATTTAACTCTAAATATTTGTCATATATTAATAAACGTATTTCGTACCGAAGCAATTTTAAACGCTGATGCTCTTGATAAACTGAAAAACATATATTAAGGTCGAGTGAAACATTTTTCATCAGGTTTCTTAATCAATGTAATGAATATGGACGTACCTCGACTTGCTATTCTACTAGATTATGATGCACAAGGATATTACACGTTTGTATTTATAACAAATTAGAGAAATTAATTGTGACAAGAATACATTTATAATAGATGTACTCATATATAGACAATAGTGTTTTAAATATCAGGATGAGGATAGTGATGGAGATGTACGGTTGCCAACATATTTTTGCTAGGTAGTCGATTTTCTATAATAGAGTTAAAGTTTATTATAGCAAATTGCGAAAGGCCACTGCGTTAGAGATATTGAATCAGATCTTTTCTGTCTTGGTGCATCCACCCTCCATGCTACATTTCACTCAGCTTTCTAATTTGTTGATTAATGCAATCATTCAGAGAGAGACAGGTTATTATACTAGTTTTCCTTTACTACTATGAAGTCTACAGATCAGCTAAAGATACTAATGTTGTTTGATTAAGTGACGATGTATAATATTTATAGCCTGTCTTTACTTTTTGCTTTGTGGATGTTCGAAAAAATTTTTTATTGAAGTCCATTGCTGGTGAAGACCTATCGATTTCAAGGACGTTTGTCAAGGAAACGTATGAATCCTTGGACAAACAAATTTGATGCGATCAATCTGATTATCTAATATGAAACCGTCACTTGTTTTCATGACATCATACAGTGTGTAACAGGTCAGGGGGTACTGAATATCTTTTCATGCCACTACAAGAATGCCAACTTATAATCAGCGAATCCTACAAAGTGTCAAATAGCCGAAAACTCCTTTCCCCTTCCCCATCTATAAAGACGTAGACACGATCAACTAAGCTGTCAGATCAATTTAAAGTATTAGTCACTTTTGGGGAATTAAAGCCTTCACCAAGGAATGCTTACGAATGAATCCCAGTAAGAGAGGAGATGGGAAGCTGTCTGGTTCTATACTGTTTTGGTTGCTTTTAAAAAACTTCAGATTCTAATATTATCATTATGAGCTTTAAAGTTACATGTGAAGAAGGTAGAGCAGGGAAGAAGCTGGAATGAGGTATGAGAGAGGAGAGGTGTCAGTCAGGTGCTACGTGTAGGAAACAGAATCTGAAAGGCCCATAAGCCTGTCGATCTCATTGAGAGGAGGAGAACTGACAACATACATGTCCAAGAAACAAAGCGGATTGGTATCGAAGCTAAGGAATTTGGTGTCATTAAACTGTTCTTCATTAGAGTATATGGGTAGCGAATTTGATTGGGTGTTGAATGTCAGTGTCAAATATTAGATATGCAGATGATACAAGTCATGTATTTTTGCAGTTGAAGGATCCACAGACAAGTATGAAAGTGTCATGAGCAAAGCTATATTGCAATGCCAACTTTAATAACTCTCTCAAAACACACCGTACTTGAATAGAACACAACTTCAATTCAAGAGAACGGTTTCATGCAACTTACCAACAGTGAACGTATTTTAGAATACAACACAAGATGGCCGCAGGTGTTCAAAATTGCAACATGGAATTTGCAGTTCTACATTGGGTATTATCCTGAGTGACGAAGTCAAGAACGGCATGTGGCAAGCTGGAAGAAGATCAAAACAATCATTGGGAAGAAGGTGGATTTCAGTAAAAGACTAATTAAGTTCATGAGCAGTTATGTACCATAAACATATTTCAATAAGGGAGAGAAAAGAAAAGTTGGGGGATCCGTATAGCAAGTATACACAATGAAGCAGAAGATTAGTTTGAGACTTATGCTTTAAGACATGATCTTAGAGTAGAAGCACATATAATGAAAAGCCTTGAAGACACGGTACTATCAGCAAGAGTGGAGTATTGGATTCACCAATAGAGCTTTCCCCTTATTCCTAGAGAACGTGTTGCATTCTGGGAATTGTATGCAAGACGCGAAGACTGGAATTTATAAACAGACAGTCTTTCATGTGTTGCTTCGTCCGGGTCTAGCAGAAAGTTACGGAATAAAATGGATGCTGGTGGCTTTGGAACTAATCCTAGCCTCTTGTATAGGTGTGCCTGGTGGCTATTCTTATTACAATCGTTGTCTTCTCTCTCAAATACTCTTCATGTCACGGTAAAAAGCAGTTATCAAAGAGATGCATGGTGAAGTCGAGATCTTCTTGAAGAGTCTTAAATGACTCATGAGTCCCTATCAAAACAAATGTTTTTTGGTACTGAAGTTATGAACATAACGTATGGTCTTACAAGTCTTTGAGCACAATAATTTTGGTTATCAATTGCCCAGAGATGTATACATGAAAAGCATGTTTGTGAAACTGTTGAGACGCCTGATTTTCGAGTTTCAGTTAACTGCCCAGTAATCTTTTCAATGAGACGTTGTGAATATGACACTTTTTTACATTTAAACCAGGAAAGTAAATTATTGTGACATGCTTACTGCTGTTTGTTCTTCTCTTCTCAATTGTTTGACTAGAAAGAATTTTGTTTGTGCAGGTTTTTTACTGCAAAATTTATACAATATCGTCAGTAAAGTCGACAAAAAAGAAATTTCACATTGATGGCCTTTGCAATGGCACTATGGGTACTTTGCTGTTCCTATTAACAATTACGATCACGAGGAAGGTCTCGATGAACTTAGTTGACGACACGCGGGACCAAGATAGTATTAACTTTCACTTCATAGAGGATGAATCTCTAAGGGCTGACTTAGAAAACTCTCGATAAGGAACTTTTGCTAACTATGCAAAATTTCAAAAGAAATCTAAAACAACTTGGCTAAGCGGAATACAGTTAAGGATAAAAAAGATCTCGTAGACTGTTGTAGAAATAAATTGAATGAAAGCATGTGTCAGTTTCAACGGAGATGTAACACTGCCATGCACTTTCCACATAAAAATAAACATATATTTTGGCTAGTTAAAACCGCAGTCATACAAAAATATGCTTGCTCAACCAACACTATAACTTGTCTTTCACGTTCAATTCTTGGATTCTGTACCACAAACAACTTATTAAACAATGTAAGGGCAATAGAAAATAATGGAGAATAATAGAGCGAATATTGCTTCCTATTCAGCACTACTAATGTTTTAAATCGTGATTGCTTAATTACAAGAATTGTACACTAATTTGTCAACAGGAAGATGTAATATCAATCTTCGTACGTAATATGCTATGAGGAGATTAAAAGCGTCCGTTTCCTCAGTGAAGATAATTAGATATTTCTAGTCAAGTAATGATATTCATATTGGTTGGAGGATTCTATACACGGAGAAAATAAGCAAGCAGAATATTGTGAATACAATGTTAGATTTGTTTCCTGATAGTCGTACGGGAGGACGGTTGTGGATGGCAAAGTTCACAAGGAACAGACAACCTTAAATAAGGGGACTATACTGATTCAAGCAGAGCAGACTTGGCTAGAATTGAGGGGTGTAGCCTGTTTGATAGGAAGGGGGTTGGTTTGCTTTCCAGGTCTTGTAATCTTTGTGACAATTCTACAACCGTTGTATGCCATTATGGTTAACAGATAAACTTTTCAGTTAGTTAAATTATCTCAAGACATAAAGTTTTAAAGAGCTAGTATGAGAGCTTGTTCTATGCTTTGTAACCATGTTTATTTACCTATTTAAGATACGAATCAGCAAGAACAAGACTTGTTTTGAAACGTACTTCATTCAGGAGTTTAAATGGTCTTGGTCTGGAAGTTAAGAAAGTTGAACCAGTAGTTGGTTAAATTGCTCCTACTCGTCAAAGTGCACTTGCTAATGTCAAATTGTTATTTAAACAAAGAATAAATATACAAGGGAGAAAAAATCAGTTGATAATTAATTATGTAAATGAATACAGAATAAGACATTTTCATTTTCATTTAGGAACTATTGACATAGTCACTATTCAAATACAAAACTTTTCCTAAGCGCCAACAAAATTTTTAGGAAGGCCATGTTAAGAAGACGTATTTGTAAGACGGGCATGCACCGATAAGAGACGCTTGAGATAAGTTAAAATATGAGATTTTATGCCCTCAACAAGGAAATTTCTTAACTTCTTAATTTTCCATTGTATGAAGTATAATTTGATAATTTGTCATTGAGAGGCAAGTTTTAAAGTATTTAACGAAGTATTATTGTTTCTTGGTTTCCTATGTTTAGGATTCATATTCTGAAATGCCGCTACTTAGACAAAAACATTATGTCCCATTTTAGTTTTACATTTATTGAGTAATTTCAAAGTAATGACGTCATACGTGTCTTCAAAAACTACTGTTACTAGCAAATACCTGTTTCTATGGAGCAATTTGACGTTCTGTCGAACACGTTAATGTATTTTGTTTTAGTATTTTACGTCATTGGGAAGAATATACTACAATTGAAGTACCTAAAGTTTTTGTTGAAATGGCCTTATTGCTAGGTCAACAAGATATTTCGTTATAATAAATTTTTGTAGATGGCCTTAAAATGACACGTACCTTAGAAATTAGAAGAATGCTGAACCGCATAATAAAACAACTGAGCAAGGGGAAACAAGACATTATATTCACGTAATCTAGTGCTTTCTTTTATTGTTACTAAAATCACTACGTGCCGCCTGTGAAGTGAGGAGAATGTACTTCTATACATGGTATGAATGAATAATAACGTAATAGAAAACTGTTTGTGTGTGTGTTTGTGTGTGCGTTTGTGTGTCCGTTTGTGTGATTTACAAGAATTGAGATATTTTCATGAAAGGATTGAGAATAGGTAATGTAAGAATAAGTAAATAAGACGCAATTGGAGAGAGTGTGTTTGATTTACAAGAATGCATTTATATACATGTACATGGAATGAATGGAATGGGTAAGTAAAAATAACATAAGAGATATGTGAGTGATTTACATGGATTGAATGAATGAGAATCAATAAGTCAAGATAACGTCATAGAAAAGTGTCTATGTGAGTGTGTTTGATTTACAAGAATGCATTCATATACATGTACATGAAATGAATGGAATGGGTAATTAGAAGTCCTAAGGAAAGTCCATGTATACAGGTTATTTCTTTCTTTGCAGAAGGGGTCCATGGAAGGGCAACAGTCACTTACTAACGTACAAAATGTCTTTCATTCATTGTTTACGGTCTTCTTCGGAATTATTGAGCGTGATGCGCAGAAATCAGGGATGACACTAAAACAGTAGTAACTTTTCATATTTTCCATTTGCATATTTAAAGTACGGTATCTTCTACATTATGAGTCGACTGTATTTGCATGTGATATTGTCACAGAATATGCGATTTGGTTCTCATGAATATTTCTTCTTATAGACTTTCATTCTTCTTGAAAAAGTCATCGGCTTCAAGTCTGACGACAGAGGCTTTTAAATAGTGCTTTGATCATAGGACATTTTTCAAAGGACAACGTCTGATGAAGAATTTAGTAACTTACTTTATTTTGTATGATTTCATGTATTTTGTTCGTTTACTCTTACCTCTCGAAATTAAGACAATATTAAATGTTTTAATAGATACGAGAGAAATAGAAAAGTATGTCACAAACGTGATTCGAAACCATGACCTACGCAAAAATAAGTTGCATTTTTTATGAATGTTCTTGTCTTTTACGACCTAACAGTTCAAAACACGGTATTAACGGCTGAAAATTGAGAGTTACTGTTGGCTGCCTTTGTTTGTGATAGTTGTCCTGGCCTTAGTGAAGTGAGTGGGGAAACTATGTTATACTCCGTCTAATGACTGATCGTCTATCCCACCGTCTCAAAACGATAAGGCTTCAAAAGAGAGGTAGTGGAACGTAGTCTATGACATAAAAAGTCGGTTTTATCGCATCTAAAGTATCAGAACTTTTGGAGTTTAGTTCCAAGGGGGCTTCATGATATCTTCTCGGTCTTCGTAGTATAGTAAAAAGTTACGTGTCAGAAAAATAATAGAAAGTTAAATAGCTATTGTTGACTGCGTTTTAAAAGGATCGACCGACATCATCTGCAAAATAGGAATACATGTTTTCACACTTCATCCATAAAGTAGGCCTATGCGTACAAAGAAACTCTGCTAATTATGACTGTTGCAGACAAAACAAGACATACGCCCATAAAGACCCTTCTATGGCACAGTCACCTGGTGTTCTGTTAAATAATTTGGTGGTGGTACAAGCTTTTGATTTCTTCCTATCTCAATTCTGACGATTTTGTACTCTGAGGAGTGTCAGACGAAAAAAGCTTTTCAGTACTAAA
>JAAAKL020006381.1:0-18083 GCA_010016065.2 Carybdea cf. marsupialis auct. non (Linnaeus, 1758)
TACAAGTAAGTTAGTTTTGTTTTTCGTTTGGTGCATGTTTTTTTTTCCAAAAAGGTTTTAAATTTTTGTTCCAACGGGTTCCCCCCCCCCCCCCCCCCCATGCTAACACGTTTCATTAGCGACAATGGAAAATCCTCCTTACACCCAGACCCGTAGCTGGTAGCATATTGCAGGGGAGGAGGTGTGTGGGGAAAGCACAGTTCCTGTATTTTGAAATAACTTCTATAACACAAGAAAGAACTAATCGACAAGTACACCTGTAGTCAGATACCGAGTCGATAAAGATCAAATACCATAAGTCGAGTAACAATCGGACACTGACTTTGACACAAATACTCCCTCAGAGTTTTCCTCGAGGGGGCAATGCCCCTACAAATCTGACAATCGAGGGGAATTTCACAGTGCCCTCACCTCGCAGTCACAGGCCTACTTACACCAACTAACATTGTAAATTTATAAAACTATAAATTATACAAGTATATACGTTTTCTGTTACGTGAAATAAAAGTGAACACCCATAATTTTCAGGCACGAGCCTCCACCGATCGTCAATGCTATGCTCTGTACTTTTGGGCGCCCCTACTGCGAAGACATCCGAATTGCTTGATTTTGTGTACACCCATGCAAGTAATACAGTGTGGAATCCCACTTTCTTGGAGCAACAAAGAGGAACAGACCCTTGTCGTTCATGTCATAAACCTACCAGCAAGATAAATGGACTAGCTTTATTTCCGTAAAGTGTCTTGCTCGAGGACGAAACAAGGGTTAAAACTATCGTGTAAGTGAGGCGGTTGTGTACCACGTGTAATGAACTTGGCAGCTCACTTAAAACCCCCACTACCATTGCGAAGGATAGTGTCTAAATGATTATTCCATATGTATTGCAACTAATTTCTCTTTCATCACAAGCGTTGTAGCATCTGAACTACATTTGTTTTCGTACGGTGCACGACAGCTAATCACAACTTACCACGCCTTAGCCCTTACAAACAGTTAAAGATCAACCAGTCTAATGCTTGGTGCAATAGACGGCTTAGCGAAAGGCACCAAAGGGAGCGATTCGAAAATAGCTTGATAGATGACTGAGAGCAATTGATAGATTTGACCTTGCTAACGCATACAAATGCCGGCATGAACGGTCTGTATATGGGTAAATGTTGCCTCTGCAGAAGTGTAGAGATAATGGAAACTATGTGAAGTTTGTAGAAACAAAATTAGGGCGGTCTATCTAAAACGCTACGTAGTATAACGAGTTTTGGAAAGTTCCTCGACGTCAGTTCGAAATTGTCTCTGTGACTGAACAGTGTAAAAGGGGGAATAGTGCGAATGCTGCCCTTGATTTGGTCCTCCAACTAATCGGATATCAAGTATCATGTCCAGAGGTTTGTACTAGGTGAAAACTGAAAGCTGATAAGACAATGAATGTGGTAACGTCTAGATTAGAGCAGGCAGACATTATGTGAACATTTTAGATAATAAGAGAACGGTTAAATCGACAACAGTTTACGTTTTCCCGCATTATAGTGTAAAGTAACGAAGGCATGCAGCTGTAATAGATATCAGAAAGCTAGAAAAAGAGAAACGGTATCTGCATGTGATTCAATACCCCTAGTAGGTCAGTGCCTTTGCCAAGAAGAGCACGTAGTGGAGAGGAAGATTACTTAGAAGGAAAATCTGGGTCAGGGTAAAATCACAGCAGTATTTTTACTTAAGGAAACCAACGAGCCAATGCCAACGGCTACAAATTTCGCGCGATGGAAGTCTGATGGCCACAGCAAATATAGATTTGGTAAAAAGAGGGCGTTTAGACATATGTTAATCATCTGTAGCCTTGCAACAGCGATACAAATGATGGCGTAACTATTTGCTCCTCTCCTTTAACAGTCGCCTTTACATTGCATAGAGCACTTCAACAGCACAAACCCACATCAACTAGACAAAATAAAAAGCTTGACTTGGCTGGAACTGCTTGGGGTGCAAATAGTCACCAGCGCAAAAGGTGGGTATGCAAATTATAAGTGTTTGCCGATATCGATGAGTTACTAGTTTCAACTTCGATTGTTGAAACACAGAGGCAAAGATGATGTAGCTTGATGGAAGGGGAAGTGAAGGGATCCTAACGGAAGTAGTTCTTTGCCTAAGGAACGTCTCCTATGTCGAGAAGTGGAAGGAACTAGGGTCCAGAGAGGAAAGGACGTGTCCTACAATCCAGCCGTTCGTGTGAGGTTTATTGAAGAAAAGATTTACAGTTTCTTCAACGAGATTTTTGCTTCACAATTAGAGGGCAGTAAACTAATGTGTGAACTGCAAGAAGCAGCTAAGAAGGAGTCGCTTTGGGTATGACTGTGGAAAAGAAACCAAGCAAGGACGAGGAAGCATGAAAAGCTAGAGTTATCAAGGCCTGCCAGCTGTCATGAAATTGTTCCAACCAAGGTCATTTCGAGCCACATCTAACATCGGAGGGCTGACGCCACACCTTTAATGCAGTTGCGAAGTAGAAGGCAGAACTATATAGTGGTTTCCTCTTGAATATAGTCTCGATCCTGCAGTGGGGCAAGTAAATATTGTGCACCAACCACAGTGTACACCTTTCCTTTCGTTACTTGAAAATTGAATGTCTAATACTAAGAAGACAAAAACTGTCAAATGATTTGGGGATATGCCCTCCGGCCCCTGTTAGTTACTCCCTTGCAACTTGCATACGATAAGCCTTTTATCCGTTAAACTGGCATTTTATCGAATTAGCAGGAAACGGAAACGATTGATCGTATAGTTCATTTCAGCATGTACACATTTACACGCATGAAAATGCATGTACACATTTATATTACACGCAGATTTACGAAGGTTTTTGCGGGTAATACTAAAGGACTACTGGCCTAGAAGGTGCAACTAAAAATTAGCCAAAAACGCTTGTCAGCTGGGGTGGCTTTGGTTGGGATCAATCAGATTTTGGTATTGGATCCCACGACTTCACGTCCTAAACTTTACTCCGACTTTACGCATTCCCGTTTGCGACGAACTTCATGACCCCAGCAAGCTTTCATAGAAATGGACAAACGCTGAAAAGGGAAGGGGCAACTAATGCAACCATGCCTCCACGAACAAAACGTACATGGGTACAAATTTTTCATAAACAACTGCAAAGGGGGTTAAGTGTTTCGCAAGCAAAAGTAGAAACTGGGGCGATCTTCCGATAAATATTAGACACTCTATAAAAAAATTATCGAGACTTTTGGGGGGAAATGTTGGGGAACACCTTTCACAAAATGCCGGTACGGTACATGTCAGACTTCAAATACCAGATATCAGCTTTCAAATACAACAGATGTATTGCATCAATGTACTGTATCCCTTTTATTCAGTAACCTGGGAAAGGTACGGAAGAATATGACGAAACAAGACCTAATTCTATGGAAGTTCCAAAATTTCAATTGATTGTAAAAAGGATTTATTGTTTTACCTTTCTATAGTATACCTCTTACCTTATCCTACGTATGATTACTTCGTAGCTTCTACCTACATGTCTCTGCTTATCAATTTTTGATGTTTTCAAAAGCACTATATCCTTGTTGGTAAAAGTTTTGCGATGTTTTGCCGTAACCATGCAACTCTATATGAAAATACTCGCGATATTTTGAACACCTGCATTGCCGCCAGAGGTTGCCCCCACGTTTCTGCAAACAGAAATCAGGTCATGAGGTTAACAAATAAGACTTACGTCCTTTCCGTCTTACTTTATACAAGAGCACGATCTCCCTTACCTATTTATCTCCCATGTGATATTGGCATGACCACCGCGACCAGAGTAGGTGAGAAAAGAGAAACAGAACGGCACAGAAACTTACCGTTAACAATCAGAGGCAGTAGAAGAAATTTCCTGGGATTAGTTACTTAACTCTCTTTCCATTTAATTCTAACATTTGCTTGATGTTGTTTTATTTACAGAAAATGGTTATTGCATTACAAAAGGTTGGCCTAAGCCTGCATCGAAGAACTTCGCTATGGCAATACTGTATTTATGTACAAACTGTCATTGATGCCACAGCACACCTAGAGATACTGACTCTGCAATGACGCCAACCATAGCATATTTAAAAGGAGTACTAAAATAGAACCTTGAAATGTTAAGTTACTTAATCTGTCAAAACGTGTGAAATTTGTTGCAAGAAACGGTTTTTTACGTAAGTGCTAAGTAAAAGCCTAAAGTTTACTTATCATTTTCTCTGAAAAATGAAATATTTACCATGTGACCTACATTCGGAATAAGCAAATGAGAATCATAGTGTTTCACACAAAGACCATGAAACGACAGTACGCTTAGGCTTTGCAGGAAGGATTGATTAAAAGGGGGTATACATGCAAAATGGCCTACAGTTTTTTAAATAATCTTCTCAAAATTTTCTTACCATTTAGTGGAGGAGAGGGATTAAGGGTAGTTTTCTTATATAAATTTTTCTTGTAAAACACATGTAGCTCAATTGGTGTCGGGGGAGGCTCACCATCCCAAATACGCTATATTGGCAATCGTCTACAGCAGTGATCTTAAAAAAGAACCCTTAGGGCGTGTACTCTTCCCAATACAATTACACGGAAGCAACAAATGGTCAGATGGTAGATGCCATGTCAAAACTATCAAATCACCTTCATCTTCAGCAAAACTATCACCATTACCGTCATTATCCAGAGCTACGTATTCTTAAGTTTAAAGCAAGCATGGAATTTCAATGCATAAGAGATGCAAAAGATGGAGATAAAGCAGCATGGATTTTGAAATGGTTGGCAAATGGTGGTTTCGGTCATCAAAATGCGCCAAAGAGTGCGAAGAATAACCACATTCCTCAAAAAGAAATTAACTACATATAAAATATGATGATGATAAAGGTAATGTCGATGTTCATGACGATGATAATATTGGTGACGATGATGATGATACTGACCTTGATGATAATGAAAATGATGATGATAATGATGATCATGATGATGACGATGATGTTGGTGATGCTGTTGTAGTTGATGACGATGATCATGATGATATCGATGACGATGGCGATGATGATGATGGTGATGATGATGATGATGATGATGATGATGATGATGATGATGATGATGATGATGATGATGGCGATGATCATGCTGGTGATGGCAATAATAATGATGGTAGTGGTGATGATCTTGAAAGTTCGATAACACTTCAAAATCGATCCAAGCAGTCATCATCTGGTGAGGCCAGAAAGAGAGAGACTTCCATTTTGCAACCGACGGTGCACTATTTGTTGTTTATTTTCGTAACAATGTAAGAATGCAGATTAAGAAATGACGACCTGTGACGTACGTCTACAATCATTTCTAAAATTAGATAAACATCGCAACACTTCGTTTTACCACCAGAGGTATCATTTTTCATTCCAGCAGCAGTTATTTTATTACACAACTTGTTTACTCACGAGTTGTTCTTCATAGCATCTCAACGTAGTCATGCAATGGACATGTGGTGCTTAAGAGACTCGGACAGCAAGAATACTCTGCGTGCAAAAATTTGTCTTTTATTTTGCAATGTACATGAAAATCTTACAACACTATCTCTCTGTTTATTCCCGCCACCAACCATTTCCGTATCAACGTCTCGTGAAACATGAGTGTCTGAATTATGTCATGAAAATTTTGTGCTACGCTTTTTCACCTATCAATTTCTGCCATGTCTCTCTGCTCCTCCTGATTCTCCATCGCCCTACGGTTAGAGGGTAAGATTGGTTTACATTAGGGTGAGGGCCAGTCACATTTCTGTAAAATTCGTCCAGTTATAAAGCAGAATCCTGCATTTAACTTGCAAAACATTACAGAAGGTATAAAGTAAGATGTCTTGCGCCAGAACTAGGAGGAGCTGGGTCAATAGCCCCACCATATTTTACAAATATACATGCGTAGACCAGAAAAAGTTTCTTCGTTTTGCATAGTCCAGAGCCGATGTGACCACACCACTTTTGCAACCATTTTGGAATCTCTGGGTAGGGCCGAAGAACAGATAGTATCTACGGGTATCGACGAACGAGGTTTTTCCACATCGTTTTAAAAAAATATATCAGGAATGGTATTGAACAATAAAAATTGTTCCCTCGACTCTGCGCTAAGCCAAACCCAAAGGGAATTAGTTACTGATTGATAGTTTGATATATCATTCTTTCTAAGATACTGCATTTGGCCATTTATACGTCAAGTTGATATTTCTTCTTCCTCTTCTCAGAAAAGTTATTATAAAGGCAGTGCTCTTGCTCAATTATCTGACTTGCAATAACATAGTATTGTTCTAATTTTTTCCGTTATGTGCACCGCGTAGATGTCGCCTCGCGGTCTAATATATCCTGATTTGTCTATCCTCTCTATTGTTATCGTTTCTTGTCTTCGGCTATGTTACGCAAGCTTAATTCACTTCCTCATAATTTATCTTATCCTATCCCAGCTTGTGCGCGTTTCTATTCGTTCATCTTATATTACATCTCCTTTACACTTAACAACCTCATTTCTATCTATTACACAGTATACTCAAGCAGTTCTCACCTATTGGGAAACCCTATCTTAACCTAATTTGCAGCGCATCTTCTATTGTTAAAGACTCGCCAGTATGAAAAAAGGGGACAAGCCGAAAAATCCCCTTGAAAAATCTCCCACCAAAAGACAAAACTATTAATACAAAGAATTAGGCACACATACATTTATATATGTGCAGCAAAAGGCATCTGCAAACCTGTACCAGGTGTCTAAAAGCTTAATGTGGCCCTGCTATTACCAAACTTACCAAAACGTGACTGACAAAAAACCTCCCAGAAAATGTAACTGTCACAAGACAATTTGGAAATTCATTACTTTACGTCATATCAAAATTTATTGCGCAGGGCCATAAGCAGGTTTTGATGTAGTCAAGTCTTTGCATAAGGCATTCATAGATCTTCCATATGTCCTATACCACGTTTCTGATTGTTGATGACTCAATGCATACCGTAGTATAATATGAAAAGCGTCATGACTTGATACTTCACTTTCATAAGGAAATGTTGGAATGCAGAACATTTGTTATGACGTCATAATGTATTACACGATGCCATATGCAACATCTGATGTAGCACGTTCCTTTCATTAAATATCCGCAAGTGTAGCGTATTGCGTATACTACGTCTCACTTATGGAAGACTTAACGTCCGAAATCAGAACGGGAGACTCTATTGATGTCTTTCATTCACCATCATCAATTGAAGTCAAACTCATTACGTTGAACAATTATAGATCTACACACGCAACGTTCTTATTCTTTTTTTACTTTCATCCGTCCTGTATAACATGATAATTATGTTTACAAGTTCCGCCTCACGTCATCAAAGTACCTAGGGTTATCTTAACTCCTTGAAACTATGGGGCCCACTATCTAAAGGCCTTGATGCTAACTTATGAATGGCTATAGTTTGTTCTTGTCCAGTCTATTGATGCTATGCAACAAGAGAACTATAGATATTTAATCTATTGCAAGGAATATTGATTTAGGATAAGCTCTACCACAGACCAGCGCGCTTTATAGGCCTACAGTTTATTTACACAATTTTAAAGGAGCAGAATCACAATGGAAGCTAATTAGACCCCGACTGAATCTAGTTTTTTGTCTTCCTCGCTCACGTTAACCAAATACCAAATTTGTACCATCATATCTTTTCTAAATTCCTGACTTATGTAGACTTGAACACAGATCAAATCTATATACCGCTATGTTTGAGTCTAAATCATTCAAAAGTAGGCCTACCATGCGCACATCTGTGAGAAAAGTGCTTAGGATAATGACAGTAGATTGTGTTATGGTAAGAGGGAAGGATAAGTTTGATGCCAGTGACCGTCGTTTAAGGGGGAGCTAACAAACGCTCTTGATTTAAATTTTAAATAATTTATAAGTCTGTAAGATTTATACATGCTTAACACAAAAAGTAATACCTCTGACTTATTTAAAATCTGGATTTCAGAAATATCATTGGTCGGCCTCATCTACATTAGACCCTCCTTCTCTCAACTTGACTCTGGGACCCACATCAATTGACGTTTTGTTTGCTTCGATTGTTTTGGTAGTACCTATGTTGTATTACTTCTTCAGTTAAGTCAACATTTGGTTTATGCGCACGAAAGTATCAGCGAAAAAATATTCCAAACTTCAAGCACTATGTCATATTTTTAGAAATACCACTCATAAAATCTCGTATGTGAAAGGAAGTAGATTGTGCAGAAGAAACAAATGAGTGTGGAAAATAATGACACAACGCTTGTAACTGAGGTTGATAGACGTTCCTAAATGTGGAAGAAGCTATGCAAGACAAAAAAGAGGAATGAATTCCTTTCCTTTTCATTTTCTATTCTTTTCCTCCTGGTTTCAAATCCGGTAGTTCACTACAAGTAGACGAACACTTTAAAGCGTGGTAGAGAAATATACGTTATAGGAACCAGTTTTTCTTAATACGGTTTTTCGTCTGACAATTGTGGGAGCACAAACTGTCAAAATGGAATACGAAAAGGAAGCAATCAAATTCACATCCAGCTGCACTTTTTAACGAGCCATCAAAAATCACATTCTCGAGATGTGTTCTTGATGTGAGAAATGTTTTCGCTTTTTCGTGCAGTTTTATTGTTTTGTACCACCAACAAACTATTGTCGAGATTTGTGGTCTGTGGACTTCAAATGAAAAAATCACAGTACACAAATAGTTTAATGCTATCTTGATTTTTTGTAACATGAGCAAACTTGTGAAATAAAATTTTATAGAATATCTACGGCATATTTTTTATCTTAAGTAGGATTGTTGATCAAAATCCTTTAATATATATCTCTAGCAATAAAAGATATATTCAAGTTTTAGAACTAAATATCAATTTTCAGGACGAAAACAAGGGTAAAATTGAATCTGCTGATCCTCTTAGCAAAACCGATTTTGAAATCAAGTTTAAAACTGAACATCCATTTTCAGGACGAAAGCAAAGGTAAAATCGAATCTACTGATCCTCTTAGCAAAATCGATTTTGAAATCACTAAATGTAGATTTTACAATTTTGAGTTACCTTTACCGGCTGTACTCGAAGGCAGGACCTACCAAAACTCCACACAACTCCTTACGTCTTTGATTACATTTGCATGTTATTTCCACATCAGAAGTATTAACTACGTTGCTGTTATAATTTACCGTGGCTTCTGGTCTGATTAATTAATCGGGAAGCTTGAATTGGGCAGATAGCCTTAATCGCGTCCTATTTTACTTTATATTAAGGGGCCTACCAATGACCCTCTGTCCAGCTGACATTTTTTCGTTTAAACTTTCTAAGGGAAAACATCTTCTTTAGATATACAAGAATAAACACATTCTGACTGTCAAGAGGTACAATCTTCTTGAGTTAAACTTGAACGGAAAGCCTCGTTTCTCTGAGCATGTAACAGAGGCCTTTGCAAGAACTCATTTCTTTCAAAAAGATATGTAAAGAGAGGTGTTATGAATGAGGTCTTGATGTGTGAGCTTCAGGTTCAACCATGCCTTAATTATAGCTTGTAATTTGCCATGATCAGGACATACCTTTCTAGTTCGGATGTACTCTAGTGATAGCAGGTCGCCCCAGCTGCAAGTTACGAAGAGATTTGTTGGGGAGCTTGGCTGGAAGATTATTAGCAAAAGGGGATGGTACCGCATGTCATGAAGTTTTTATAAGATTTTAAATAAAGTAAATTACTTATACTTTCATGATCATGTCCCTGAAGAGAGTAATGTATGTTGCAATTTTCATGGCATTAACATCAACCTGCACAGAGTAGATAATCTACGGTCACGTAGATTTCCTAAGTAGTTAATTCCCTTCTGTGTCAAAGAATGGAACATTCTAACCCATGGCACTAGTAGCTCCTCAACATTATCCTTATTCACTAAACCATTCATTGCAATCATTTCACCTGATAAAACGTGTTGAAAAGGATAAAGAGTGTATTCTAAACTGCAAATTTAACAATTCTTCGTGTCCTTTTTTTTCAAAAAACCCCACAATACTCATAATAACGTGGTTTGTGAAAGCCAATACTTTGAGTCCAAAATAGCAATCAAAATTTAAACCCATTATTTCTAACTGTATTCACACAATGAAAATAATCAACTTAGAGCAAGTACCTGATATAATTAGGAGTGTTATCATTTAGCTACTCTATGACTATTTGTGTGATCTTCTCCTTTAAGAGAGCAGAGTCTACAGTCTACAGTATGATCTTAATACCTATTGAAAAATTCATTAAGCATACACACTGACTTCGATGAGATCATTGAAAATACGCCTGAGGGTAACATCCTGTTAATTGAGTGATGCAGCTTTGCTTTGCACTATTTGTTTGCACTATTTGTTTGCACTATTTGTTTGCACTATTTGTTTGCACTATTTGTTTTCACGATTTGTTTGCACTATTTGTTTGCAACATTTGTTTGCACCATTTGAGTATTTGTATTTCTGTGTTCCTCTTTGTTTATAGAGTTTCTTATTTTAGTAAGTTTGGATTGAAATCTGTCTGTGTCTCTTGTTGATTGATACTTTATCAGATTAATCGATTATAGTATTTTTGTACACGGCATATTGTATTGTTTAGTCATACATAACAAAGTATTTGTTGTTATTGAAAAGAAGATAGAGAAAAGGGGTTACCTTTCCAAGATACATTCGCACAGAGAGGAGAAACACTGGTCTTCCGAATTGCGCATCGCTATATATCTTCTGTATCGGTGGATAAGAGTGGAGATTGTCTTGTGACTGGGTCAGTTCAACATGCCGACATCAGATTGGGGGCAAAACAAATATAGAGCTATTTTGCATTTTATGCTAAAAAACATCTTCAATAACCTGTGAAAAATAAACCTTAATTCTACCAAAACACATTGTATTGGAATATCTGCACTAAGAAAGGTCTCGTACATTTGAAAAATGCTATTGTGGTAATGAAGTGATGTTGGGTTTGTATTTTAAATTGTTCGACAGCCTCCCGAGGGCAAAATGTCTAGTGAAATACATGGTAGAATATACAAATTATTTACAGTCTCAAACGGAGTGAAGCAGAGCTGGAGCCCTCAACGCTTCTCAATGAAGCAGAAATATGAAACAGCACTTTGAGCCATTTACAAGACTCCAACATGTTTGGCTTGATGATCAATATCAAAATCCAAAGTGATGCGTCATCGTTATTATCCAAATGAATCTAATAAAGTACAAGGCGCCAAGCACTAAACTTTTGCAAAGCCAATTGTTGAGCCAGATGTTACCATCATCGAGCACGGACTGTGTGCAGTGGATAGGTCAACTGCCTAGGCAGCATTCGGTCGAGAAACATTGCCACTGATGACGATGTGAATGCACGACTCTCCCAAGCTAGTGCTGCTTTCAGCAGACCCCACAAAAGTGGTTAGAACAACACAGGCGTCACCCTAATGGAAAAGAGAAGATATTGGAAGCTACAATATGCTATGGTTGTGATACCAGGGAGGTTCACCACTCTCATGCAAGAGTATTGAGCAACATCCACGTCAATTACCTTAGAAAATGCATATGCATTAAGTGGAAAGACAAGATACCGAGCACTGAGGTATTCACAAGGGGCATCTGGGGCATTTTACTACATTTAGGCAGTCATGTCCATCGCCCTTCTGACAAATTGGTACTTGACTAATAGCGGCACACCATGTACCTTTCATAGCAGAAAAATCCGCCTATCCAAGAGAGTGCCATTTTCTTACCTACACCAATACAGATGCTCTCAATTTTTTAAGCAAGTTTAGGTACTCTGTCTTATTGATTCTCATTTCCTTCTAGTAATACAATAAAGTACTTAGTTTGTATGCGCTTTTTTGAATGTTGACAAAATACGTACAAAGTACAACTCAATGAAATGTTCCTGTTTAATCCTACGACTTGGGTATGTCACAAAAGCAGTACGTAGTGATTTTGTAAAGCATAACGGAGGGAAAGTCGAAGAAAGAGATCACGAATGGAATGGAAGAACACCATCTGACAATAGCTCGTTCATTCATTGGGCCATATCACGCAAACGTATTGACAATTTGGATTGTAAATTCCAATGTCATCTTCAAGTCATTGATACTACTGGGAATAATGAAACGATACGCAAGGGTAACATGATGCAATATCAATTTGGGGATGCTACATTTGAAGGGGAAATAATTTAAACTATTTTTTAGAAAGCCACCTGGTTAAATGTCGAAATTCCAGTGGTTTTGTATTTCCGTTCCTACTCAATTTCTTGTCCGTTGTACAACGATCACTATATGAAAATAACTTGGTAAAAGCATGCACTGTGCATTCAAACGTAAGTGCACCATTTAATGGAGCATCGAAACTGTGGTTTCCTTTCATAGCTTCTGATTATAATGTTTTGCTGTTGTGAGAAGACCATGACGTGGTCAGAATGATGATGGCGAGAATGATTAAGTTTCCCTTAATAGAAGAGCAAAACAACACAATCAATTCAACTCAATTCATTCTTCTTAATATCAACTAAATACAATAATTTATGCGTCATCATTATTGTCCATGTGAATCTAAGAAAGTACAAGGCGCCAGTCACTAAACTTTTATAAAGCAAAGTGTAAGCAGAAAAGTGGAAAAGCTACGCCTTGTCATACAGTTTACCATGCATATCTGGCAGGAGTAGCAATCTGCTTGAAGAGAAGGAAAATGTACTAGTGTTACTATCAAGACATTTAGTGTGACCAAATCATAAGGAAGCTCCTTCCTATTACAATTCTACACTACTTCTATGTATAGTTCTTGACTTTCTCCTTATCGCAACCACTGATCTCTAAAAAAGACTGGATCGAGCTTCCCATTATTTCCAACTACGAAAAAGTGTAGTCGCGAGTACTGGCCCCCATTAATTAAAATAGCGCGGGAAAGTCCGCCATGTTGCGTCACATTGTTGACAAGCTTCGTGTGATGGGGACTGAAATGGCGTCCAACGACTGACCTCACTTTGAGACGGAAGATGCTCGATTCAGTGTTTTTTACAGATCAGTGGTTACTACCAATCGTTACGTAGCAACTTGTAGCACCACTGCACTACAGACATAACATGCTGTATAGCTAATTAATCAAACAAAAAAGAGGGTCTCTCTTCATTACATACATGGTATCGTGAAAATAGCGTCAAAGCAGCATTTCATATTAAAACTATGACAATACGTAATCCAAACAAAAAAAAAGAGAGGCAAGATAACGTGTAAACGTCAAAATGAAGAATGAATATAGAAGCGTGAGACAAACAGTCATATGATGTAAACGATGATTGAATGACCCGGGAAAGGGTTGAAACGAAGTTGAGAATATGTTAACATTGCTGCATTCTCAAAATTAAGGAGTTTAGTACACTGAATATCAAGGAAACTGTTCCCTCTAACAGATAGTCTCGCAGCAAAGTACATTCGATTGTAATAGAACGACTCCAGATAAACAAAAACACACTCCTTTGCCTGGAAACACGTTTGGAATATACTATCTGATGAGAACCCAACCTTGACATATAAAAAGACATCTAAGCTGTATTTGCCTGTTTGGTGCTTTCCTGTTATCTTGGCAGAAGTTTGGGAAAAATAATGACAACAAAAGAAATCGATGACAACGACAGAACACACAGTCACGAAAAGAATGCGACAAATAAATAGAAAACAGAGTGGAAAAGACAAAAAATAGAAAACTGAAGTGAATAAAGAAAAGTCGGCATAAAAACCTGAACTAACGGTGGTAAGGAGTAAGGAAAATGGGGCTGTAGAACTGGAGGGAAGTGCATTGGGGTCTTTTGGAACATGTATGAATCAGTTTAACAAACACGAACAGCACCAGTTCCCAAATTCTTCCCCATTCGCTGTTCGTATGAAATTTTGGAGGGCATATGTCCAGTTTTACTATCCACAAGATGTTTGTGGCAGAACAAATAAATATGGGACGCTCGTCTTTCAGTATCATCTGTGGGCATACAGTTAATGTCAAACATCGCTTTCTTTAAACATTTAACGGCAGATAATAAAGACTTCAGATGTTTCCAGGAGCATCATTAATTAAATAGTTGTTTAGAGATGTTTATCTCTATCAGAACTTGGCATCGCATGAACGAGTAGTTATGACCGCAAAGCACGCCGGTTGAGTTTTTAGTTATTATTTAAAGAGTGCGGCTGCCTCGATTACCCATAAATGTGAGCATTATGGACAAATAAAAGAGCGACCAGCTTTTACCACTATGTCGCAACAAATCCATTTTAATGGCAAAAGTACCTCAGATAGATCAGAAGTAAGGTACTCATAAAGATCATTCGTAATTCATATCAATGGCCAGTAAGGCAACTTCATTTCCGAAACGAGGCTCAACAGGTATTATTTGAATATGCAATACTTGTAACAGCGATTGTGACCCATAAGTATAGAATGGCCGATTTCGGAAACTTTAGGGCATCTTTAAAGCCATGAAATGAGTGCGACCGTATAAAACCCTGGACGTAGATATCGGTCTGCACTGTGCCACGCTGCCAGCATTGAAGACAGAAAAACTTTATCGGTTTTGTCGGTCGAACAATATAACGTCTCCTGTCTAGTTTCAGGAGGATTACTTTGACATGAACTTTACGATTGCTTAAGTTAATAGTATACGGAAACACAAATGAAAGTTCTCAATTTTGCATTACATAAATTACCACTCATTGCTAGCCTTTCTTATTTCTGTCTAGTCTTTAAGACACATAATTTAGAAAACAATTTAATACATTCAGAGTATCGTAGGCAAGAAAGTGGCAGATCTTTGGAACACAATTCTTATGGTTTGTGAGATAAGTGCACAACTTTTCCTCTCATACGTGTACCATGCTTCTTGTTTTTAATGGACCATCATAAATATTCATGAAACTTCTTCGGTAATTATGTGACCACTGCGTGAAATCTTTGATATACATGAAACCGGCTGCCAACCATCAATTGAATACTCGGATACAGCTATCACATACCTCATATCAACTCCAACTGCATAAACATTTCATGTACAAGTCCTTCCCACTTTCACATTGATCTTGTTCATAACTTGCTGCAATGATGTGCAAGGACGGGAGGCAATAATATAATCACTTGAAAGTTTATCTAACTGTTGCTCTCATCGCTTCGTAACCAACGCACTGTGTAGATGCTTGAGAAAGCCTTGAAGACATATTCAATCGACTGCAGTTTGTTCTGCATCTACTTTGCCATGACACTTTGGCTCGTGCAGGGGAAGGGACGCGAGACTGTACAGTTTCTCACAATATTTACATTCTTTCATACGCGGTTGCCGCTTCTCTTTGTCACTTGTTGACGGAGAAATTATTCTACTGCCATTGGTTGGCGTTGAACTTCTTCGGTTTCCATTTGTCTGGATAGCACCTGTTTCACTAGGACTACCCATACCAGGGGGAGTGTCCCTCTTATCTACCATTTTTGGGGGTGAGGCATGACCCCATGGAGACGTTGCCCTGTCTGGCCTATCTTTGCGTTTACTCTTCGGCAGTTTCTCATTTTCCATTTCCCATTTCCTCATACATTGCGGTTCATGAATTGCAAGTGATCTGGAACCGTACAGATTCCCACAAATGTAACAGCGTTGAAATGCCTGGACAGGAGTTTCAGATCTTGGGCTTTTCAAAGTTGGACTGTCCTCTGTTTTCCCATTAACCGCATTTGTTCCATTGTTGTTTTTCCTCGGTGTTGAACTGGGTTCAATCAGTTTAACCTTAATACCTTCCTGTGCCTTAATACGACTCCTCTGTGCAGCAGCCTCTTTCTGGTTTTCCTTCTCTTTCTCTTGCAACAATTCTTGCTTCTTTTGGCAGTTTTTCTCGTGAATATAGACTGAGTAAATACTAAATCCTCTTTTACAAATTGAACACATAACAACACGTCCAGTTCCTTTTCTTATCGGTGTTGCCCCTGAATCTGTGCTGCTTGACTTTCCAACGTGACGCAGATCGTTACAAGATAAAGCCGAGAGTGCAGATATGGGTCGTTTACTATCATTTGCGGCGGGCACTGTTGAATCGATTCCTTTAACATAAAGGTTTGAATGGGATCGAGACTTCTCTTTGCGTAAAGCAGGTGACGTCTGCACTCGATCACTTCCTCTGATCGATCTGGGAGTGGCAGTCTGAGATCGCACTATTGGTTTTTCGGGTGACTTAGCAAAGTCTCCGCTCAATCTTCGATCAGCAGCCTTGGTCAGGTTGCCATGGCTAGAGGACTTCGTACGAGGTTTTGAGTTCAGTCCTCCCGAGGAAGCCTTTCGTTTCTCACTTTGTGTATTCGTAACATGACCGTTCGCCTTCGACTCGATATGAACATTGCTATACGATTTTGCTTTTCGCAAAGAGCTAGGTGCTACTGGTTTTGGTCGTTCGCTATCAGCTACCTTGTGTAGATTTCCAATGGAACTACTACGAGATTCTTTCTCAGGTTTCTCTGTATGTCCTATAATCCCTAACTCCCATCTCCTTTTACACTGTTTCTCGTGAATTGACAAAAATCTTTGTGAAAAATCTTTCCCACATATATAACATCGAGTGACTCGTTTCTGTGTTGTCCCAGACCCCGCAGATGTGCTGGAGAGATCAGAATCTCGATCAGAATCTGACCCGGCCGATGTTGTACTTCGGGTCATATCGACTTCTTGTAACTTATCCAGACATTCCTTTTCATGCTGGGACAACTCAGCTATGTTTACTTCTACAAGGCAGATGAAGCATTTGCCTTTTACCACCGGTCTCTCCGACCTCTCCATTCTGGGATTCAAACTGCTCACCAACAGGCTCATGAGGAACCTAAACAAAGGCACATTGAAAATAGAAGCAAGATTAAATCTAATCTACTTTCAGTCTTAGCATAGTTCAGTAAACCATCAAATACGGGAAAGAACCAAAGAAAACAATGACACACTTGTACTAGTTTCACCCTCGCAACATATTACCTTAACCTTGTTATCATACTTCTTAGTGCTACGGTCGGAGACATCATACTGACAATAAACTTGATAACTGGATTTTAAACTGAACGTTAAATCCAAATTCGAGTTGACTTGACTACGTAGCAGTTAATGTTGATCAGAGCCGGACGAAAACTATATCAATAGAAATAGCTGGGGCCTTTAAGAAGAAAGAACCAGAAATTGTTATCAAAAGGCGAAGCATTGACATTAAGTGGCATCCGTAGCAAGACTAGTTGTAGCAAAATGTAGAGTAGAACCATATATATTTCTACTAGTGATAATAGTATATATAAATGTATATCTATATATCTTTATACATATATCAATTATTTGAACGAAAATAGAGTCGGCAAAGAAGGGAATGTATGATGACAACGCCAAAGATGATAATTTATTTGGCTTTTCGGCTGAGTAGCTCGGCGTGTTCGCCTTCCTCGGAGCCTCTTATCAACTATATTTTTTTCTCTCTCTAGTATCTAGAATGCTTTTTTAGAGTGGTTATAAAAAAAATCTCTCCGGGGGATCATTGAGGCTCTCTATCCATTCCTGAGACTTTCATTCTCCTTCCTCAACTACTTTCCAGGAGGACCCCGGGAAGAATTTACCCAAAATATGAATTTTATATATTACATGCGTTTATACTTAAATGCTTCTTCTTCGTTTGGTACCACCCCTCACATTCTGCGCTCCGTAATCTCGTTCCATCCCTTTCCCTTCTTTGTTTTACGGTAAATTCTATTTTGTATTAATTGTGTTTTAATCTTCTACAGAGCTCTGTTCCATTTAACTACTTTGGCTCTCTCTTTTTCCAGCTTATTTTCTATCTAGAAAAGACACAACTAAAATTTTCTATCTTTCTTCCAGCTTCATTTTTATTATTCTGCTTTTCCAGACAGCAACACAAAAGATAAGTTTCAAATTGTATTTAATTTAGCGATATTATAATAACAAAAAAAAAACGGATAAATATTATGAATATTTACATAAGTCACTCCATTTCAAGTGGTCAAAGTCACAAGGGAGGATCTCGTAC
>JAAAKL020006382.1:0-18079 GCA_010016065.2 Carybdea cf. marsupialis auct. non (Linnaeus, 1758)
GTTCATATTTTGGGCCAGGGGGGGGGGTGTGGTTTTTTGGGGGGGGGGCCGGCGGGGTGTTGGCTTGGTGCCCTCCACCTGGGGGGGGGGGGGGGGGTCCGGGCTTCAATGCTAAGAAAATCGTATGTATTAACTACACATATTAGTCTCGTGGAAGTAAGTGAAATTCTGAATCTATAGCCACTGGAGGGAATACAGTGTCTCCGAAACGTCCGAAGCACGATGATGTCTGAACCGTGCCTTACAATACATGACGCCATAGGGCCCTGCAAACGTTTTCTACCCAGGACCGCGCATACTCCAAAGCCACCGCTGGGGAGGGGGGGAGTTGAGGGCATATTATCTAATCTCAAGGCCCTTGCAACTTACGTAATAAGGTAAGTTTGGCAACCTTTGAATGGATTTGATCATGATACCAGTTTTAAGAAATCGCAGACTATACCCAACCCCTTGAAAGTTATAGCTTCAAAATACAACTTCTTGTTGACTTACACAAATTTATATCTTATAGTTCTTTCTAGAGCACGTAATTGGAACAAATCCCGAAATACTACGGGATTGGATGAAGCAAAGGAGGCTCTTACATGACTGATGCTCATCTGCAGAAAGAGGACATATAAATAATAATGATATTAATCAAATTAAATTAAATACAATGTATCGTATTTGATTTCTGGAATATGTAATTCGCAACTGTCTAATGACATAAAATGAATGACAAAATAGGAAAATAAGATTGCGAGTCGAAATCTTCGCTGAGGTTTTTAATGTCGTCGTTGCACATACCTAGCATATTTGCCATTTTATTACTTTTGCTGTTTAAATAACAAGATCCCATCTACTCCAGCATCTCTTCATTAATAGTTTCTCAATACTAGAACAGCTTTATGTGGACAAGACCAGCAAATCAACGTGAAAATGTTAATGAACTTTCGTGTCGCTATATTTGGGGTTCATACACTCTTTTTGGTCTAATTTCCGCATAGAAATCAGATCTATTTTTTATTTATCCTTCTGAATCGATGCGATGCCAACTTCTGATGATTCATATCAGATTCCCTCTATGAAAACTAACATTGCAATAGTAAAATTAAGCTCAGTAACTCACTTTCTTTAGACTTAATCAAAGTTATACAATTTAGATTCCCATGAAACACTAGAGAGGGGAAAATATATGATTGAAAATTTGTCTGTTTACCAAATCAAATAGTATTATTCTTTAGCTGTTTTGTTTGAGCTAGATAATTCTGATTGAGAAATCTCAAAATAAGCAGGGGAAACAGGAAAAAAGAAGAGTTTCAGAAAACATTCATACTGAAGATACCACTCCTTTCCCCATCAATAATTTATCTGTTTATCTATCTACCTATCTATCCATCTGTTTACCTATGTACGTTACATGTCAACTGACGTTAGCTGCCATGATCCATCCCCACCCCTCTCTGTCATTTACCAACCTCAGCAGCTCTGCTGTATTCCACCCTGTTCTTTCTTCCACACTATCCAAGAACGTTTTTGGCCTCAGCCTCCAGCTTTCTGTTCTTCCACCTTCCCTGTCAATAACAGATTCTCTACTGCTTTCTCCTTCAAGATGCAACCCATGAATCCCAGTTCTCTCTTATTATTGTGTGTAAAGTATTTATTTTTGCTCTAGCTCTGCACAAAAACTTCTTCACTTTTCACTCTGTCTGTTAACGGGATTTTTAATATTCTGCGAAGAAACAATATTTCAATTGTCTCGAATTTAACTATCATTTGCTGAGACAGTGTCCAAGTTTCACATCCATACAGAAAACTGGTCAGAGATTCGTTCTCTCCAAATCTCAGTTTTATTGATGTACTAACTCGGGGCTTTCTTAATATATGGTGCGTATCCTCTAAAGATTTCTTAGCCATACTAATTCTTTTCCTTGCCAGTGCCTCTAACTTTGCGTCGCAGTGATTTTCTTACCGAGGTGGCCAAAGGATCTGCCTTTTGAGATTGGATAACTATTAATTGTTAAATTGCATGTGGGCGGCTTTGCAAGCTTAGAAACGACTAGTGAGAGCATTCTCTTGATTGAATGACAAGCCCCTTCGCCTCACTTTGCGTACATATAGTGTAGTTTTTTCTTGGGAGTCTTCCAAAGGACTGTATTGTCTGCGTACCAAATGTTATTGCTACCTTGTCTTCCAATCATTAAATCTTTTCCATCAACTGTGATAAAATTTAAACTTATACCGCTGTGTGAAACATGTGGTATTAGCTGGTATTATGGCTCAAGTAGATAAAAATTCCAGTCGTGCCCCAAAGGAAATCAGCAACTAACTTAGCCTTTTTTCATTTGAGTTTTGACTCAAATATTTGCAATTTTGTATAGTAGCGTCTAACAGTATGGAATGCCTTATTATTCTGATTGACGCGTGGACCAACAGTTGATTTGTTTATTACAGTTACTCAGTTTGGACAGCGGGAAATGCATTTGCTTGTTTCGCTAGTATTTGTACCAGATCCCTAGTACGGTAAGCATGCAAACTAGAGAAATAGTGAAATATTTATTTACTCGGTTTATTATGCAAGTTAGTTAATGAGAGTAAGTGAGTCAGTTTATTTTATATGATATTGAAGTAGGTTAGGGAGATCAGTTCGTCACTTCATTAGAAAGCTTTCAATAGAACAGGAGATCAGTGAAGCACAAAATAGCAAAACCATGCTACTCTTAAAAGCTTCATCGTCTAACATTCGCCAGAGAAAAAACTGCTACCAAGCTATGTTGTTTTAAAAAGCCAATCAGAGGTTAGAGTGGCGGATCTCTCTGTTGTGATTTGACCAATCTTTGTCTACTAGGACAATGTAATAGGTTTTTTGTTTGTTTTCGGGGAGGAGGATTTGGTGGCATGCTTGATTTCGAGCGGAGCCTATCGCCCAGCAAGAGCAATGTAATAGTTAACATTGACTGGTTTGGCTATTCAGTGAGTTTTCATCAGGAGTTTACTGCAGGCTGCTTATCCTATTTTCAACGGTCGTGACGTCCGAACCTTTTAACACTGCGCAGAAATGTAATAAAATGTCTGATTTTTAACCGACAGAGGGCTTCATATGCCATGCAATAAATAACCGATGAATTTTACTATAAAACCTAGTGGACTGTCGAGCAAATTGTATGGTGCAAAGTCCCGTTAGTTAAAATCTTTATTTATGCATTACTTTATCTTTTATCATCAAAGTAAGTCAGAGGCCAAGTCAAACTATTGTTTGCCGAATTCGAAATTGTAAGAAATTGTGAAGGAATGTGAAGTCAAACGCAACTATGCCAATGTTTGTCTATTCAAGAGAAGCTGCAACTTGTTTGGCTTTGACATTTTATGCGGTCAGTATGCCAAACAATTCTAAACTGGTCTATGCAAAATCAACAAAACCTGCAATGAACATGATTGCTTGTCTTTGAATCGATGAGCTCAACCTAGCATAAGGAATGAGTCCCAAAACGTTTTCTTCTTTAAAATTGTTAGGTTTCCAGTATGGCCTAAGAGATATATTTGCTAAAATGCTTAACGTCTCGAGGACGTGTTTGTATTTAACAAGTTTAGATTACTTGTATCCACTTAACAAATACTTGACTGGTTTACTGGTTATATATGTTTCAATTGAAAACTTAGTACTGAAGTACGACAATCCTTTGATATCAAAGAAGAATATCACTTGAATAGTGTATACAAATCGAAGTGATACCAAAAAAATCATAAATCAATCATGAGATTATGGATCTCCAGCTTACAGCAAATGTCAACGGTTAAAGGAAATTGATTTATTTCACAGAGATGAAAGGTTGCTCAATATCTGATATTTTATTAACAGATCATTAAGTATTCTAGTTACAGGTAATGTTCATTGCTTCAATAAAGGATACATAAATGCCTGCCTTTCTGCCTTATATAAAATTTGCCTTGTTTACACAGAATTCCTTAGAAAGTGGCAGAATATTCCAGAACATTCTGGATATTTTTATTGTGTTCTATAGAAACGTCTGGAAGATTGTGGAAACCTATAGAACTTGTCAGAACATTAAAGAATGTTCCGGAAAGTTTTAGAATCTTCTGGAAAGTTATAGAATGTTCTTGAAAGTTATAGAATGTTCTTGAAAGTTATAGAATGTTCTTGAAAGTTATAGAATGTTCTTGAAAGTTATAGAATCTTCTGGAAAGTTATAGAATGTTCTTGAAAGTTATAGAATGTTCTAGAAGAATCAAGATTTAATAATCCTGATGTCTAGACAAGTAAGATCAAGGCTGGTCCATGACAGTAGTTTTAGAGCATTAGATAATGAAGTGTTTTATGGATACATAACATAGTTTTAGTGATAATTGCAAAATTTCAATCAGACTTCCATTGCTTCTATTTTGTCTCGTAAAAAGGTGTCACAAGAATAGCTTGATGAAGAGATGTAAAGGAAGGGGTTCCACCAAAGCAGATATGCAACCAAATGATGGATAGTGATGTGGAGGCAGTGAACCTTGCACTGTGTCTGATTGAGCGGCTCATAAAAGTTGATAACCACTTCTTGCCCATGCATGGGATATAGAAATGTAGGCTTAAAAAGGCCAATAATAAGAATGCTGATGCTTAAACATATTCATACCACCGCCAATGTTTTGATATTGTGATTAGCAAAGTAAAGTTGAGGAGCGAATTTGACATCGCGTTTTTCTTCTTGAATTAAATTAGAGCAGATCAAGAAATTATTAAACTAATGCTTACGTTTATTACGACAGTTACCAAAGTATAGATTAATATTTCAAAATATTATCCGTCTTTGTCATTTTTTTACGTGACAGTTACAACAATCGAAGTTAACATGTAATCTGGAGTATTTGTGTGGGTATTAAATTTTAATTCAAGACTAACTTCAAAAAGTATGTTCGTAAAGAAAACATCATCCAAAGTCATCCATGACATAACGCAGCCTTCATGCCTTCCATCATTTCAAATTTAAAAGATACAGCTTCCGTTCTACAATGACAAAGTAATACTATCGAAACCGGAAACTTAAAAAGACAAAACGATATTTCATTCCCTTTCGATCTCCCTGGGTTTCCATCATGAGCAAGACATCATGATACAGCAGATAGTGGCTTTGTGCTTGCCAGTCATCCCTATTTATTTTACACAAATGCCAACATCAATGTCTATTACACTAAGTTAAGAACTGTGAAGTTAAATGTCATTTTAATTGTGTCTTAAATATGAAAACATAAAGCAGAGGGCGTTCTTTTATTTCTAAATCTACTTGACAAAATACAAATAATTTCGTGCACCGGCGTGATGCCTCAGGGGTTCCGTCTGCAGCTTTGAGTGCAGAGGGTTTTAGGTTCAAATCCCACTCCGGGCGATTTGAAAACTTGCCTGATTCATCTGTTTGTTACTAGGGCCATCAAGCTGGTCGCCTACCCAGCGAATCATCCTTCTGGGATCGGCAAATGGGAACCAGTTTGACAGGGGCCAAATTGTCGACACACAAGGAAGAGGAGTGGCGCACTCCCTGCCTTCGGGCAGAAGACATACGAAAAGGGAGTCTTCGGATCGCCCTTGACTGCGATCGAACAATTTGAATTTTGACTTCCTGCATAACATAGTTAATCACTGAAAACATAGTACTTACTTTGTTATTGATTTTGAAATCAATATACATTTTAAAACCAGGTGAAAGTACAAAAATGTTTTTAAGAAGTAAGTTTATTTTATGATTAAAGTAATGATGATAATAATAGTTATCATTTTCCATCATATAACTTTATTATCGTCTAATCGTTATGTAGCTTTACAGAGAAATACTCCCTGAGACTATACATAGTATTCTCGCTGTTTTCGCCCGCCATGGAGGAGACGGAGAGACTTACAGTAATAATATAACAATAATAATCCACTAATAATACAATGTTATCACCGGGTCACTATAGTTCAGTTGGTAGAGCAGCGCTCCGCGAATGCGTGGGTTCCGGGTTTGAATCCCGGTGGTGACATTTTCACTTTTATCTAGTATCTCTTCAAACTTGATGCTGTCATATCCTCTCTTCTCTATAAAAAATTGTGGTAAAGGATATCGGATTATTCTTTAAAGTAAATTTGCACAATAAAAATTATTCGATAACAGTCAAAAATTAGATAATGGTAACAATGAATTTTTCGCCGAGCTAAAACTTCAGAGGAAACGAAATTGATGTTGTCTCTGTTTGTTCTCAGTCTGGTAATACAGCCAAAGGAACAATAAAAAAAATATGCTGGAATTATAATTCAAACATATTTGAAAGAAATCGTTTTAACTAGTAGTCGTGGAAGGCAAGGATACAAGCTATAATGTAAAAGTGCTACCTTGAGACCACAATTCAAGTCAAGGTTCCTTTACTTGTTATAAGATATCGCCGAATTTGACATTCAACCTTTGCTTCACAAGCGCAGAGGTAACTCCTTAAACACAACAACAAGCAAACAATTCAGAAGGGGCATATTTTGTTCCGCTGTCGGTCGAATGGAAATCAAGTTAGTTAATGTTAAAAAAAAGCAGTGGGAATCGAAAAATGTTCAGACCAAAATTGAAGCAATTCTTGTGAGATCACAATTCCGCAGATTAAGGAAAACTATAAGATCTCCCGGGATAAATGATTTGGTTCTTTGATTGACTGTATAGAGCTGGAATCCGAAAAAACCGACCCTTGCTGTACTCAGTGAACTGCATCGACGATGATTACGTCTTCTACTCATCGGACCGGTAAATCTACCCACGCTTATCCAATGGCACACCATGTTCAGAAAAATACTACGCTTGGTTGATTTCCCTGATCCTAAAACTCGACATGCGCAATGATTTTTGGAACTGTTTATAAAGTTCAATTAGGAAGAATTGTTTTGAACTGATGAACTAGAGATCAGTGAGTGCTCGAAATTCGTCGAAGTGTCATGGGATGTCTTGCAATTTTGCGTACCGATACCTAGTAGCACAAACTGTAGCACAACGCCACAAAGTCTCAGCCCCATTCTGAGCACTCATAAACAGTGTACATAAAACTGCAAACAAATACTTGGACCGAAAAGCGATGGACCAACTGCTACCCGAGTACCCCGAGGTAAGCTCACTACTGGTATACATAAGGAACTGTAATCTTATTCTATCACAAAGACTCCTGCAAAACGTACTGAAAAATTAGTTCTTCGTCGATGCAAAGGGCTACACTGATATTTTCTTGTATCTTATTATTCCAAATTTATTACGTCTACAATACAGAAGAATTCTTGTTTATGCTTATTTCTTCTTGCAATATTTAATCAAGTGCGCCTTCGTGATATGAAACCTGCAGGAAATCAACATGCTGCAGGAATTGATTTTATCTTAGTAGCACAGAATTTTTTAATTAGGAAATGAAAAGAGAAATTTCGTAGAAGTAAATTTTGCAGGAGTATTACTTATTTAATCAGAGACGTCAACAGTTAAGAATTGTGGTTACCGATTGCGAATCTTTTAGATCTTTCAACTCATGTATACCCGTAATTTGGAAGGACTACTTTTTGATAGCAGGTTTTTATGACAAATATGTATACCAGATTATCACGAAAGTAACTGCTGTTTCAAAATTACTGATTATTACCATGCCTTTGCAAAACAAATGGACAGAAGCGAAATGTGTAATTGACATACTAGAGTAATGTTGCTACCTTGAAACAAATATTGAGGATGTAGATGTTGCTAAAATCAGTTATCTCAGTAAATATTTTCGTAGCAGGAAATACCAACAGACAATACAACATGATGAAAGTAAATGGATTTCATAAGAGAACAATCATGAAAGATGAAGATTTTTGCATTTCGTCGCCGTGTGTTGTTGTTATTGAGGTATAATCGATGCAGTTAGTTAAATTCTTCAAAGCGAGCCTTGTACTATAAGTTGCCTACGACTGTATAACAGTCAATGAATTAGGTGTATACATGTATACATTTGAAACCCTCACTTCAGCCTTATTTAATAAAGGGAAAATTACTGTTGTGTAGAATACGAAATCTAAATTTGAGTGCAACGTGAACTTCCATAAAAAGATATCTTCTAGTTTATACTAAGTAGCTATTTTACATTAAGGAATCATAGCTCAGTGAGGCAAACGTAGAAAGTTGCTGACGACTAAGTAGTTTACAATAAAAAATCACCTGTGACCGTTTGGATTCCATTTATTTCAATGAGAATCCTGTTATCAAATCAATTCGCTGGTGACTCAAAGGTTTCAAAGGAAGATAGCGAGTTTTTAATTATCAGCAACACGGTAGTTTCCAATAAATCGATTGACTGTAAAGTTTCGAGTTTGCAATAATTAAGTCAGTGCCCAGGCTCAAAGTAGCAAGATATGTTTATCACAGCTAATCCCTTGCCTGGCTGGTTTAAAGAAGTAACGGACGAGCAACTCGTTTATTTTTCGACCGTCCAGTATCGAGGAAATACAATCTTAGTTATATTTTATCCAAATGGAAGCCGAGCTAATATCAAATATAATCAGAATCAGTCTTTTAACTGTTTAGCGACACTAACAATTTCAGTGCCTCGGTTACATTCAAATATTTGCTTGGGCACATGACTGGTCAAATTCCAACAAAATTCGTAATTCCCTACAAAAGAGCAAGACAGATAATGTTTAACTCCTATTTATCCCTGTGTCTGTGTAACAACTATCGTTTTACAAATAAAAAATAGCATTTCACAACTTTGACCAAGAAGATTGAGAAAACGGCGTTGATTACTGTTGTTCCATATATGTACCTCTCGTGATAAATACATGGGAAAGATGTGCATAGTTTTCCTTTTGGCAGAAGAATGCTTCTTCGTTCATACTCCTTTGCATTCTCTTTCTAATCCTATTTGGCTCTTAATATAACATGTAGTCATTATGCTTATTTACTAATTGGTTATCTTTCTGCTATTAGATGCTAATCTATTAGGGACTAACTATATAGCGACGTTTGGCTTTGAACAACGAACATGAATGGATCCTTATCACCAGATCCCACGGGCAAGCTGCCATTATGGATTTATAATGCAAACAATGGTGGCTGCTTTGCAATCACGGAATATCCGCCTCATGAAGGTGGCAGAACGAACAGATAGTACGACCCGACGAAAACCGATAACATTAGAGAGTTTGTTAAGAGGTCGATGATGTATTTCATTCTTTTACTTTGCTTACTCTTAGCAGCGAAAATGCCGCGCCAGGTTGCCATCTATATGCACTTTGAAAGGGATGGTGGTTGTCTGATCTGAAATGGCCTGGTAAGTTATTCTCGTATTTCCCTGTTGAAATCAACAGTACAACTGACAGACCCAAGACAGGAGCAAATTCTATTGCTATTCTTTCTGAGCTGTACTTGCGACCTACTTACAGTGCTGTTTACCTAGATATGGTGGTAAAAGGACAAATAACTGGTTAAATAGATTAATGCCAATACCACCTTCTAGACTATTTCTTGACTGTTTACATACTCCTTTCTCTATTGCTTGAACTACGCGTACAACCACAGTACACTTCAAGACGTTTTCTTCTCTTACGTTGACACAGACCCCAGCAATTTCAATTGCTACACATAAATTATTCCCAATTTTGTATCTGTAGATAAAACTGCACTGATGCCATCTTACTGATCAGCTAAATGAGTAATAAGATTTTAGACTTTGTTACTTTGTTTGTAAATGTCATGATGTCTTGGTGATGAGCGGAAATTCGGTTTAACAAGCAACATGAAAGTATGTCAAATTAATGTTACATAAAATGGCGTCCTTGATGACACTACAAGCATGCGTGATATGAAGATATAGAGAGAGATGACACATGTTTTAAAATATCTAAATGTAAAATCTCATCGGGTTTTGCTACACTTTAGGTACTGTTATAATACGAAATCCTGTTTTATATCTTCGTGAGGACACCAGAATTAGAAATTGCTATCGAAAGCAATACTTGAATTTCATTTCAGGTTCCAGTTACCCTTACAGAGTTGCCTATTATTAGATAATTATCCAGGATGCTTGCCTTAGCAAAATACATCAGATCCCTGTGCATCATGCAATTTATCATTTATTTTCATCAATGACACATACTTAAAATTTCGTTCCATTATTCAAACGAATGCTACTGTAGTTTCCTTGCTGTTTGGCATCATCTCAAATCAAGTTGATACTCAAAGTTGATTAAATTTTCTTCTAGCCAATCGGCATTAACTATTCATACACCAGTTCTGAGCAAAGTCACATCTCCTATCAATAGCTGTCAACAATGTTTCACCAGCCATTATCAGCTAATTATAAGAGGTTTATTGTCACGTAAGCCCGGAACTGCATTTACCTCCATTACCACGGACTCGTATTCATGGAGCTCTTGTTCATTACTGCTTCTTACATGATTCTCAGTACAATTCGTACGTCTCTGTTGAAATGTCGAAATATTAAATTGTATTATTGGCCTTCAAGTTACACTTTCCTCTACGTCTTTTTAATGCTTACCCTTTTCTTTAAATGAGGGCAGGAATTATCAAATGGACTTATCATTTCCTCTCGATAAAATTCTATTCCATACCTATTTAATTATTCCTTTGTTCTAATGATAACCTATAACAATTTTTAGGTTACAAGTTGATACTGAAGGAACGTTTGTTCTAAAAGTTGTTGTCCCATGCTATACTGTAATGCTGTACTCATCTATATTACGAAGCATATGGTCATAAAGAACTAACAATTACATACTCAACTTTCCTTTATCTAAACCCCTGTATCTCTGATACCAGGGAAAACCTGATGCTTAGAATAATTAGGAATAAATCTTAGGTCAATCGGTCTCTACCAAGGCAGATATTTACCAAGTGGTATAGTACATGCGAGTATCATCTGATTATGATGTAAGCTAACATCCGTGGTTGTTTTAGTTACTGGCTAACACTTTAAATGCTCACAGTTAAACTTTTTATAGATTAGTAGTAGACAAAGTTTGACAATTTGCAAACGAACGCCAGACGTTCTTCTCTCAAACATTACGTACTTCACAAAAAACATGGCTGCCAAAAATTTTGCATTGACAGCCTCATTAAACTCGGTCAATAAGGAAATGAAAATGATAGATATCAGAATTGGAAGGATCATCCTCCTCTCACGAGAAGATGATGAACATTACATAGCACACTTATAAACAGTTTTGTGATAAGGAAGTCGAATTTATTTATGTTGTGGTCCTAATAAAATGCTAAAATTCGGCAAAAAATATTACTGATTAGGTACAAATTAGCTCTAATTTTGTTTCGGCTGCTATACTAGAAGCAATTTCGAAGACAGTAAACTGTACAGGACTCTACTTGCCATTTTAAGGGTTCCGTTATCAGTTATTTAGTATCTTTGAAAGTCTATAACTTAGTTGGACAAATTCGTTGTATTTCAGCTGAAAAGTTCAGTCTAAGGCGTACATAACTATTTCTGATACCAAACATAAAACAACACATATTTTCCAAATTCGGAAGATTCAGAAGAATGGAAATGATATGCATGTTATTAAAGATTTACGACGCTGAGTGCGCTCTACCTATCTGTTAACACGACATACACAAGATTATTTAGATTTACGAAAAAGTTCAGCTGTAAAGTTTAAAATCTCAGTTCTCATCTTGTATACCTTTTCATGCCCTCTATTGCTTTCAAGATATTGATCAAGGTACAAGTTAATCGTTTTTACACCACGAATTATAAATTTTCAGCATATTATCTGAGATAGGTACTTATAATGAAACAATAATAGGCTACGCTGGAAATCGAGTATGCCACCAAAAAATATTTAAAAAATAAAACAAAGCTTGTAAAATGTAAACTTCTCTTCCCTCTGCCATAAAGACATCCATCACGATGACCTTATCATCAAAATTTAGAAAAGTTTCTTTATGTCCATCGTACAAGACAGAAGAGATAGTAGTCAATGTTACACATTGCTTCACTAATTGCATACGTTTGGAGCCATTGCTATAGGTATATCTCATAACCCCAAGATGCTCACATCACTTCATTATGTACCGCTTCTATTCAATATCATTCAATATTCAAGTAATTATGCTTTCTGTCAGACACAGGACAACACATTGTAACTCATTAACTACAAAGGAGAAAACAAAGGATTTCAGCTGTCTCCTTCTTACCCAGCATCGCAAATCTAAGACCTTTGCTCATGTCACCTGAAAATTCTAACCCTCTATGAGACCCTGTTCCCTTCACAGGTACTGTACGCTTTATGTTATTAATATTTAAAGCTTTGGAACATCTTGCATGGAAAAACATTTTCTTTTCAGCTTTACACAGCACCGAAAGTGTAGTATTTTAGTACTGCAGAACAATACAACTCTGATGAAGTCATTTTTGGTGTATCTTAGTTCAGCTAATTTAAGATGCATCAGGAGTATTTGCTAAAGGTATTTCAACTTGTAGGGTGGTCAAATTTGATGAGTGGTCAACTGCAGCACAAAGATAGGGCAGAGGCATGTAGCATAAAAGAAATTTGACATTACAGACTTATGCATGCATTTTGTGTCTCATTTTGTGTATACAATCTCTAAGAATGACAAGAGAAGGTTTCAAACTAACTGAAATACTCAGAGGGATCTAGGGGATAATTTCTCATCTATAGTTCTTCGCGGTAGTAATCCTCTTAAAATTTGCAGACGTCGCAAAGCTATAAGACGAGAGAAAGAGGTATACGTCTGCTATCCATTTAATGTCACAGTAGCGTTACCCCCTGACTACTGCTCAGGCGACAGTTGAGATATTTCATCTTTCACTTTACATAAAAACGATATTACATAGCAGAAAGACATTGTCAGCACTTTGGTCGTCATAAATATAGTATTAAGTGTAACCAAGATGATGTTTTGCAATGCTAACGCAGCAGGTACGTATATGTTATCCACAAAACGTGATAAAGACTTGCATAAAGTAACAATCTGAAGTCCTAGGAGGGAGGGGGAAGCTGATGAAGTAGAAAATATACCTATTGAGTCATTCAATGTTAAAGAGATATGTTTATGATACAATTACTCTGTTAATGGCCTTTAAAAGCCTTTTTTGTGAAATTCTTTCTGTAAATAGCTATCTATCTTCGCTGCCCTTTTTAAAAGAATAGTAAAGTCATATATTTACGTGGTTCTATCGCCTTTTTGAGGAGTGGAAGCAATAATATAATGTAACAGCGTTAATAAGTAGTTATTTTTGCTGAAATGAACGTGCTTTCTCTGCATATGGATTAATAGATAAGCGCAATGAAGAATAATGAAGCTGCGAAAATGTTCTGTAAAATACGTATTTTAATAAATCAAAATTGTAGGTCGCATTTTATTCGTTTGGATCCCTTGCTTGTCACAGCTTCCGAATTTGGAGCTCTCTCTCGTAGTATGTGAGGCCTGTGAAACGTTTTCTATCATGTCTCCATCATCCAGGGTTGCGTTCAGGGTACAAGAATATGTCTATCACATACAAAATTGCCCGTGGTGTGCTACATGTAATGATAAATTGAAATGAAGAATTTATTGATGAGAGATAATTAAAATGAACGAAAATTAAGGAAAATCTATCCTTATCATTTGTTACGAACAGCCCTATCCATCAATTCCTTGTTACGACAACATCAGACTTTCATTTCCTTAAGTTGTTTCAACAAAGTAATATGGAAAAGGAGACATAGCTCTTTTGAAGAGGATAGATCTGGTTCTCAAAGCCATAAAACTAAATTTTATGGGAAGATGATATCTCCCTTTGTGGTATTGTGATTAATTTACTGATACACTGTGAGGTGAAAAGGTCATCTAATGTTGAAATGAATAAATCATTAAGTCCTAGCTGAAATGCTTGTATTTCAAAAAAAGTTTTTAATTTGATTTCTACTTGTGTGTGAAAAATGAACCACAAAGATTTGCAATTTCTGTGTAAAACCGCTCGTTTGAAAGCAGTAAGAGCGAAAAATACGTAGAGATTTGTCTGATACAAGATATCTTTAATCAAGGTAATGTTGTGCGACAGTTGAACCTTCTTTCCGTCATCTCTTTGTGTCATCAAGTACGCATGCGCAAATGCATTCAAAAGAACTGCTGCTGAGTAACTAATAAGTTTCGTACAATACGTAAGATCCCTTTCTAGTAGAAACAATGTCTATGAAAGCAATACTGACGTTTCCGACAATAAATCTTTTCTACGTAGGACTGTAGAATCGCACCTGATGCCAGAGGACCCGCTGTCATTGACTATGCACCAGATGGGGCTGGATACGAGCTACATGGACTACCACTACCAGGAACAAAACAGGAACCCGTCCATTTTACAATAGACCCAAGACTGGAAGAAAATGCGATGACCTATTTGTTGGGGAAGAGAAAAGACGATCTGGTACGTTTTTGGCTTGTAAGTTTCCTTGAAAATCCACCAAGAAAAAATACATTTATAGCGCTGTACTGTTCTGTAAAGTACGTTTATGGGTGGAAGGAACGTCAAAGTTTAAATTTCTGACTATGTAAACTCTTGTAAAACTTTCTTACTATATTTAAGGAATGACTCTCAAGTGTTGAAGTGTTTGTAGGGAACGTATTTATTACAATTTGGAGCAGATAGCAAGGAGACATTACAAAAATATAGTACAAATATTGGCTAAAACCAATGTTCACTTAATCATTTGGCCCTTGACGGCCAAAATTTGTGACCTAACTGATACGTTACTTTCTGAAACGTTTGACAGAAGAAAGTAAGTGAGACCATGGTATCTCTATTACAGTACGTTACTAGCAGTATACTTCCTTATGATATTAAAGTGTACGACATTAAAGTTTCCTGTTGATACCTTTGTCCTATACATTTTGTTGTGCATTTAAATGATAGCTGACTCCAGAGGAAGAAGAAAGAAGAAGGGTACGAAGGGAAAGAAATAAAGTTGCCGCTTCTAAGTGCAGAAATAAACGGAAAGAGCATATACGACATTTAATGAAGGTAGGATTCTTTAATGAGTTTTAATTGTTATTGATTTTTAGCCAGGAAGTTAGATAGAATTTAATTTCGGAAGACCCAACCGTGACGATTTGAAAATAAGTTACATATTTCTAAACATCTCTCTATAATGATAAGCCAATTAGCAGTCACTACTATTGCAAATCTGTCAGATTTGGTGCAACTGCGTTAGAAAAATCTGTACTAGTAGAGGAGACTCAATTTGTGCAGCTGCAAGCGTTGCAACCAGTTGCCATACGCTAGAGTAATTCGTTTCTTATCTTACAGCTGCTGTCTTAAAAATTTTCCTAATAGTTCCTCTGATTTTTAAGATTTGATAACACGCAAAGCGTTGATGGAACCTAATCCCCGTCCCTACAAAACTTCTGAAAGTCTTTCAGTTGCGACTACCTACAAAATCTTTGCTAAACTATGAGGGGGAGGTGTATCTTACATATCTGCTCACAAGTCGCTGTCGAATATCATCTGTGTATTCAAATCGATTAAGGAGACAGTGATTTCTTAGAGACAACAAAACAAACTATAAGGAACGTATTTTGAGAGGTATCGTATTTTCTCTATTATTACCACGGTCATCGAGAACGAGCGAGGAGGCTAGAGGATGGAAGAAATGAAAAAGGCAATGAGACGCTTCAAGGAGGGAATGAAAAAAGTTCTCATCCATTTCTGATGAATAGTTTTGCACCTTCAGTTGTAAAGAGACTCTTACAAAGTGCTCGTCCTACAGTAGTTACCTCCCGTGACCTTCCTCTTTAAAAGTAAAGATCACAAGCCACATCAGATTAGATTTTTAAAAAAATGTAATCGGCCATTGATTATCTCAGTTTCAAATTCCCGATGCTAATTTGATATTATTTATGTTAAAATATCGATACTTAATACAGATTCTTACGTACTACCACCAAAAATAGATATTAAAGGTCAACTTAACAATGATAATATTATGCAATGTGGCATTACTTACATTAGTCCACGAATATGTCTCATTTGCAATATTCATTAAACTGAATGTCCAGTTTTACTTTAACTAATTGGATAGCAACTCTTTCCAAATTTCTGAAGGTCCATTTTCCAACTCGCAAACGGCGTAGTACATAGCCTTTTCATTTCTACACCCGTTCACGTTAGCATTTAGTCTATTGTTTAATGTTTGTATGAATATTAATTCCTGCGTGAATATTTCTTACAAACTTAGATTCTTGTATAAAACTGATCAGTACACTAGGCTTCTTTACTTGAGAATGGCAACAGTGAGTGCCGAAACGTTGTGTGAAAAGATTATCTATTATGGAACAAAGTGGAATTCTTTTATTGTACTTCGCCGTTTGCGCGTAGGAAAATGGACCTTGGAGCGAGTTGTCATCCAATTAGTTAAAGTAAAACTGGACATTCAGTTTAATGAAAATTGCAAATCGAACAGTGTGCTTCCTAATTATACACGATTACCCGTAACTGTGAAAAAGTATTTTTTATGAATTTTGCCAAATTTCATATTTCAGACCCTTACTTGTCTATAGAAGGGGGCTCTAAAAGCCCACACGTGTACTAACTCATATCTCGAGACTCCATGTAGAATAAGGTGAATGAATAGATGTTGAATTCTAAACATCATTTTTAAATAAGTGCAAAAATCTTGAACTGGTCATCCCCTTCTTACTAGAGACCATCGATTAGTCAGTTAGACGACTATTGATGCATTACTTTTTAAATTCAAATTACGCATTCAGATAAACTGGGGTCTTATTGAGCATGGTTAGGAAATGTAACTTCGGATCTGTTGATATTTGATCGACTGTAGAGTGAAGGCACATTCTGTCAAAACGTAATCAGGAATCACTTGTTCAACAAAAAAGCGCAATTCACTCAAAGGCGTCATAAAATAAGGAACATAACAAAATAACGTCTTCACATAAAAATTGCTAAACAAACGTAAAATTTGCCATCTTCCTTATGTAGAATTTGCAGATTTAATTCTTGATAGACAAACCCACCCCTGATTTATGTAAAGCATGGAGCATTCGAACAGATTTTAATTACACCCTAGCTTCTCACTGTCTTAATGTATTGAGTTATAAAATTGACATTTTTAAAGTATCATCGATTCAGCAGTGTTGATTTTTCAGAAGCAGTGTATCAATTCGAAGGAAACTAGAGAAAATTCACTTTCCTCGACTGTTTTTGGACGCACTCAGACAACTGCTAACAGGGCTGTCTTGAAAGTAAATAGCGATATTGTGACATATAAGATTTTATATTAAGAGAAAAGTATTACTTCAATGGCAGTTTTTCGAGAGCAATTGCAATCGAAAGGACCTGAAACTGAAATCATTGAGGTAATAATGGCATCTCCTCTGCCTATTTGTATGCCGCCCCGGAATCAATTAAGTGCCCATGCTCAAATAAGCGCCTACCTTTGGAGAAATGCTTCTCAAAAGAAAGATGTACGAATGAGCTGTCAAATCCGAATAACCTCTCAAGTCCAAATAATCTCCCAAATCCGAGTACGAATATCTAATCTCCCAAGTCCGAATAATATCACAAGCCGTAGTAAGTTCTCAAGTACGAATAACCTCTCAAGTCCGAATAAGCTCCCAATATATATTGAAAGGGTAAAAGAGAAATGAAACCTGATGAAAACCCATTTTAAGTCTGGGCAGCAAAGACGTGGATGCTGGAACTCCCGGGTTTATTCTTTCAGATGATAATACAGAAGGCGATAAAGATATATTGCTTGCTTGCTTCATTGACTAGAACATCATATTTGCACAGAAAGCCGATGTATGTATTTTCAAAGGGTTCCTTCTTTCTCAAAAATCAGCCAGGTCGGAATAAGTGTCCAATACACGAAAGCACTTAAGTTGTAATTTAACTTATTGCTCAACATCAAAATTTACACTTAGCACCGTATTCAAATATTCTCGTTACTATTCAAATATTATTGTTACTATTCAAATGTTATTGTTACTATTCAAATATTATTGTTACTATTCAAATATTATTGTTACTATTCAAATGTTATTGTTACTATTCAAATATTATTGTTACTATTCAA